>CABHPH010150673.1:0-28101 GCA_902168325.1 Peromyscus nudipes
AAAAAAATGCAAAAATAAGGTGGAAAAGTGATGTAAGGAATACAGGACACACTGACCTCTCTCCTCCACCCATGCCCACATAGACAATCATATCTCCCAACACACATGCATATTTGCACACACCACACTCACATACATGCATGTGTACATACAGTCTTACTCAGAAATAATTCCAATTTTACAGAAAAGCTGTAAATGTGGTTTAAAAGAATTTCTGCATTCTGTTAACCTAGAATCCCCAAATAACATCATCGCGCTGTCCAATCTAAAGCTATAACTAGGCATGGTGGTGTATACAGGCATCCCAGTTCCCAGGAGGCCAAGGCAGTCAAGGCTACCCAGTGAGACTCGGATTCAAACAAAGAAACATCAATGTAGATGAAGGGGACAGACATGGATCTAACATGTGTGTGGTTGGAGACAGGCATGTAGTCCTGTGTTAGGCATACTAGTCTATGAACCCTTTGGGACAGGATACAGATGAGATGCTCCATTGCTCCTAAACACATTTTATTTCCTAAAAGCCAGAGCTATCCCCACAAAACCATCTTACAAATATCAAAATCAAGAGACTAGATAGCATCGCACTCCTATCTAACTCCCAGATTTTATTCAGATTTCATCAATTACCTCACACCATCTTTTGTAACACAACCAGGAATAATTGGCTGTCTTTAAAACTCTAAATAATAAATGCCGCTGCTCATCTCCTCTCCTGCACTCTGTGTGAGCTGTCTTTGATACAGTTAGTGAATGGCACTGTTTTCTTCTCATAAGTCCAGTGCAATGCTGCTTAAATGTGTTCCTAGATATTTTCATTTGTTTTTGCTACTATTATTGGAAATGGCATCTGTTAATCTTTTATATTGTACCTTGCTGAATTCTTACATGAGCCCAAAACATGTTTTATCCAGTTTTCTACGTAGACAGCCATGTTATCTGCAAATAATGGCCATTGGATTGCTTCCCTTATAAAATTTTAACTCCTTTCTTTATTTTGTTGTTCTGGCCAAAACACCCAGGACATGAATTGTTCCAATTAATTTTTCTAAACTTTTAATTTGAAATAACTATTAATTCACAGGAAGTTGCAAAGAAACCATACTGGATAGTCCTGTATATGTTCACCTGATTCTCCACTCTATGTCTTCCCTAACTGTGGGACAATAATGAAATCAGGAGGATGGTATTGGTATAATAAAGATTTCATTATTATCTTCCCTCCCTGTCTCTCTCTATCTCTGTCTCTCTCTGTATGTCTCTGCTTCTGTCTCTGTCTCTTTCTCTCTCCGTGTACCAACTTCTGAGAAATTTTATTCATGTGTTACTCTGTGTGCTAATGGCATAATCCATTCACTTTTTAAAAGATGAATAATTGGGAAACAGAAATTAAACCTGGGGTCATTACAAAGATAAATCAAAACACTTTGTAAAAGCATCCAAATTTCGAAATGTCTTTAATCCAATGCATGCGGTCTTTTGCTAAGTGAATCATGCTGAAATTAATGATGCCAGTAAACTCATCAGCTACAGTCTAAAAGAAAAGGCAATAATGCAATCTTATCAATATCACAGATTAATGTGTATCACTGGGTCAATTTTACTGAGCCAGACTTAAGTAATGAAAAGCAAGACACACAGGACAATTGTACTTCTCATCCAGTCAGAATTGTCTCATTTCCACTTCTGCCATGGGCTTCTCATTTCCCCACCAGCCTACCTCTTTTTCTCTCCATGTCCATTCCCATTGTAAGACAGCAAAGACACAGCATCACCTGTGAAATATTCCAGGGAAAACATCTGACCTGAATCCAATAGAGCCTTGAGTTCTAACTTTCATAGACTCTGAAGCAGAGAATATGTGGGGCTGTTTAGAGGCCAGGAGGAGAAGATAGATCTCCAACATGTGAGTCACTTCAGGAGAATACAGATGAGATGGCACTCCAAAACACAAATGCTGGATAGAAAATGTCACAGCCAAGGAAAGTCAAAGGAGACACAGAGATGGAACCCAGTGCAGCATCTTAGATAAACTCACAGACCACAGAAAGGATGTTAGAGAAAAACTATGAAAATCTCAATAAATGGCAATAACTTAGCTGAGAATAATGTTAATAATGTTGGTTTTCTAGTTGTGATACAAATGCCATAACAATGAAGCATGTGGATGACACTGGAACCCGGTGTGGGGTGCATGAGCATGGTCCCTATTGTCTTTTGTCTTAGTTAGCTTTAACTGTCAGCTAGACATGCCCTAAAATCATCTGAGAAAGGAATCTCAGCTGAGGAATTACCCAGATCATATTGGCCTGTGGGCATGTCTGCCTGAAAAATACTAACTCAAGGTCCCAGGAGGTGGAAATTTTCACAAGAGCTGTACCTGAGGCTGTGTGGCAAGTGACACAAACAAACCAAAATCAGGGACGTGGACCTCAGAGAGCCAAACAACCACCAACCAAGTAGACTAATGGGAGCTTTGGATCACCATTGAAAAGGAAAACTATGGAACTGCAGGAAGGGAGGGGAGGGAGGTCCAGTTGTGTAGCATGAACACTAAGGACGGGTTTGCAGTCCTTGGGGAGGTGATCACTACTTCAGCTCTGACATTGGTGCCGTGATTATACTTTTAAGGGGACCCTTTCTTTTACCTACGCAGCCTGACCTGTTTTCAGCTGAGATCATATACTGCTGGGGTTTGCTTCCAAGCCTTCGGAAATGGAGCAGAAAGGCATGGATGACTAGGGAGCCAAGTGAGGAGGTAGCCACAGCCGAGGCCACTGAGGCCCCATGGTGCCCACTGTGGCAGCAGCTCTGTGCACATGGACAGTTGAGAGCTTACAGAAAAAAGTGTTACTCAGCCGTGGAAAACTGGGGAATGTGAACAGCCATGTGCTTAACATTGATTTTTTTTTACATATTTGGCCATTTTCCTAACAAAAAATCAAAACCAAGTAGGAGAACAGAGAATTATTCACACAAGATTCAGTGAAGTAGGGCCAAAGGGAGAAAGACAGTACCACACAGGAGCACATAGGACTGCTAAGGGAGCAAATAAACCTCTTATGGAGGGTATCAACTTTACCCACAGATGATCGTTTTAATGGTCTATATACTCTGAAAGTGTGCTGTATTCACCTTTGTGTAAAACATGACAATTACAAACATACATTTTTAATATTCAAGAGGTTAGAGATGGACTGACATCACCCCTGCGAGACCTTTGCCCTGTCATTGGTCTTCCAGATTCTCTCATTTCCAGCTGGGTTAGGACCAGAGAGGGAACACAGCTCACTCCCTGCCTTCCTTCCTTGAAGGAGATGACCGTTGCTGGTGATGAGTGTTTAAGAAGAACTCACCAGGGCAACAAATGAACGTCAGAGGTACCACATTCTTGAGACTGAGATTCTTTTCATTTTTCAAGGTTAATTTATTTGTGTATGTACGTGTGTGCGCGCACGTCCCGGGAGGCCAGAAGACAGTCTTGGTTGCCCTGGAGCTGGACTTACCAGTAGCTATGAGCCACCTGACTTAGGTGCTAAGAACTGAACGCCAGTTGGCTGGAAAAGCAGCAAATGAGGAGCCAACACTCCAGCCCTCAACTGAGATCCTGATTTCTCCTCTCCCTCTCTGCCTCCCTCCATTCCTTTCTTCATTCCTTCTTTCTTCCCCTCCCCTTCCTCCTTTCTCCCTTCCTTTCTCTCTTTTCCTTTATTTTACCCTCCCTCTTTCTCTCCCATCCTTCCCCTTAAGATGAAGTCAAATTTCAAAATTCCCCAGTTAGCTTCCCATCCTCCTAATGGGAATGATTTTCCTCTTGCTTGTTTGGGGTGTATTTGCAGTCAGGCAACCTAGAGTCCCCAAAAGAGGAAGATGTGACCTAAAGTTTGATGATGGGAAACGAAAAAAGTCAGCTGCAGAGAAAGCAAAAGGACCCCAAGGACAGGAAGCCAGAGAGCTGAGAAGTTCATCTGCCCCTGGGATCTACCCTGGAATGCTGTCTACTTATGCCAATTGGGTGACTTCTGACCAGTCACCAGCCCTCCAATGGGAAATTTTCTCCACAATAAATTGGACTAAGTCAGGTTCTGGGAATGTCAAGGGCCAGGCTAAGAAGAGAAACACACAGAGTAGGCTGGGATGCAGCACCGTGGAGGGCTGAAAACTAGAAAATAAGTCCCAACCTAACTAGGAGTCAGGTTCACCTTCAGACAACAATGGATGCCTAATGTGGCCAGTGTCCCATTTTTCCCCCTTGTTTTTTGTTTGTCTGACATTTGAAGGTTGAATCTCATTATTTTCAAATAGCAATTGATTCCATATAAAAAGGAAGCAGCAGTAACAATAAAATTAACCAAACAAAGCCTACCATACAGAGCCATATAACATCTGAGGACTGAGAATGGAACCTGGTGTAACCAGTATAGATAGCTCATAAGTCACAATTTCAGATCTCTGTATTCAGTAATATCTTAGGGAGTCCCTAAGCTTTGGGGAAGCTCTCTGCAAACAATATGTCACGGAGCTTAAGAGGGTCATGCTTTGCCCTCTCCTACTTCCTGACTGTGCAATCTGGGGCAAGATCCTCTCAGGGACTCAGGCCCCCCTCTTCACGGATTTCCATGGGAAGATATGCACAAAACACAACCCTGGAGGCTTACATAGAGGACACACACAGCAATGCAATCATTATGACTCTGCCTTCACCAAGATGTTAGTGGCATATTTTATCAATAAATCCAAATGACCCAAAGCTAACAAAAAATTGGCCAACCTTCTGATCACCTGGGTTCCCCAGGGAAGGACAGTAAGAGCATCCTGCTGGAGGAATATTGTCCAGGATAGAGGAGGCACAGAGAGATTTTCCAACAGCTACATCAGGACAAGTGCAGCCACTGAGTTGAACCATTGGACATATAGAAGATCTGAGAGTGTGTGGCTAGAAAATGGAACTGACATCTACAACTACAATTGGATCACATTCAACTCAACATTTTGTCTTGAAAGTTTAAGTACACAAAAATGTGCTGGATGTACATAATGGTGTTTTATTTAGCTATAAAGAGCAAAATCATGCTATTTGCAGGAAAATGTCTGGAATTGACATCATCGAGTTAAGTCAAGTCAGCCAGGCTCAGAAAGAGAAGAATCATGTTCTCTCACATGCAGTCCACATTTGTATGCATGTGCATATCTATGTGCATAAATATTATGTACTACTATATCCATAACATCAAAATCGACAGGAAACTATTTGGGAGGAGAGAGGAGACAGCATGAAGCATGGACAGTAGAGAAGAGGAGTCAACATGGGATAACTATGAGCTAAGTACGTGATATACAGGTGTAATAACGTTAAAACGAAGCAAGTCATTTGTGCAAAGAATATATCTAAATAATTTTGAATTTTCATTTTTAAAGAAACATGATTATTTTCTTTGTAAATATTTATAGATGTTCAAAATGGCTTTGTGCATCACATAGACACTTCCCATATACACTCACCTAGTTTACCTATGGTTAACATCACGCATAACCTTGGTAAGTCATTACAGCTGGAAAACGAGTGCTTTGGTCCACAACCATCAGTTAATTGCTACAATTCTCTGTTATTTCTCCATTAGCATCTCTTCTCTGTTCTGGGGTCCACTCAAAGGTACCCCACTGTGCTAATCTGTGGCATATCTGGATCTCCTCTGATCTTTCTCAGGTGGGTTGTCAGTTTCATAAGCCTTAGGGGAAACATCAATCAGTGCTCTACAGAGCACTGTAGATCTCAATTCAGTGGAGTATTCCTCGTGGTTCAAGTGTGCTGGGTTTGAGGGAACAGCACTGTGAAGGTAGAGTGTCCCCTATCACATCATATCATATATGTGGTGACCATACAGTACACTGGAAATGTTAACATTCAGCACATGGTTCAGGTAGTCTGCCAGGCTCTTCTCTATAGAGTTAGTGTTTCTCCACTCCTGCACTTTATTCTTTGGAACAAAACAAGCAAGTGCAGTCTGCCATGGGCAGCTCCTCAAACAGTCACAAATGAACTCTTCCATTCCTGTGTGGCACCCCTTTTTCCTTTGATGGCTGTGGGAATGGAGGTGAAAGGGGATCTGAACCCCAGGTAGCTAAATTTATAGATGACACGTCAGGATCACACCCCACCTCTCTACCTCCAAGGCCTCTCTTCTTCCCCTGCACAGAATGGCACACAGTGGTCTCCCCAACCCCTTTCTGAATTCCATTTCCTCCTTGGTAAGCCACAGGTCTTTAGTGAAGTCATCTTGGCTGTCTCACCAGATATAAAATGGTTCTTTTCTTTTCTTCTTCTAGGGCATGAATTAAGCTCCTGGCCCAGAGAAACATCCTGCCACATCTTTCTCAGAACCACTACATCTTTGTATTCCCCAAACCTGAGTAAGGAGTGAGTCACTTGCTTCCAAGAACTGCTGATATCTTGTGGGGACAACAGCTATAATTGCCACTTTATGACTAGCAAGCTGACAGGTGAACTCACATAAGCCCCGGTCTCCCTAGAAAGTAAACTATGAAAATAAAAGTTTCTGTTATACACAAAACCCCAAGGAGACAGCAATGCTTTCCTAGACTCTGTCCTTCTAATTGGGGCACATTTATAACTCACTAACCCTCAAAATACTCCACAGTTGGGTACTCTTGACTGCAAGGATCAAAAAAAATCCAAGATAAGTTGACTCTAGTAAAAATTAAAAAAAAAAGTAGAAGGCATTATTCATATTGCATAGAAAAGCCTCTTGTAATTGTTTCAGATAAGGCTGGGTTTTTCCTTCCCATCTTTACTATTCAGTTCTTCAGGACTGGCTTCAGTCTTGGCTTTTCTCTAAGTTGACAGGGTACTCTGTTGTTCTTGGCTTCAGTCTTATCAAAACAATACTAGTAGAAAAAAATGGTTCTTCACCTTACAGATGGGTGTGAATGCAGCCTAGAGCCATGACTTTCAAGGTCACAGTTAAACTTTCTCTTCTGCCCAGGCTGGCTTATCTGTCACACTCTTACTTTCTCCTGAGAATGTTTCATTTCCAAATGCTTTGGCTTTGATCATTTTGACTATTTTTACTTCACCCTGCTTGTACGAACTTTTACCTGGTACCCATGTGTCATTTTATTTAGTCAGTTTCCCTCTGATTCTTTTTTTTTTCCTGGAGCTGAGGACCGAACCTAGGGCCTTGTGCTTGCTAGGCAAGCGCTCTACCACTGAGCTAAATTCCCAACCTCAGTTTCCCTCTAATTCTTAGCTAAACTTCCTGCACACACTATAAATTGTTTTCCCATTGTTTAAAAAAATGATACTTTTTAACTGAATGCATATCATTATGAGCTCATCTGTATAAAACTGTCTTTATTTTAAGTAGGAAATAAGAGTTTCCAAGTTACAGAATCATCATAGTTCAGACCCTGCAACTATGAGCAAAGGTGACTCAGGTGACATTGCCCTGGTGGATTTTGTGTCTGGTGATTTGAAAACACTTGGTAAGGGCATGCCTCATCCCTGAACGACCAGGCTCCCTTGCCACAGCTCTTCAAATCAATCTTCTAGGACAGGCAGTAGCATCCAGGAGCTCACAAAAGCTCCTAAAGAGACAGCTTGACTTCATTCCTATTCCTGGGCTGCCTTCAGATGGGAGTTGATATTGAAGGTTTTGGCAGCATCTAATCTGTGCAATAAATTCTCCTAAGAGCTGAAATCTTTCCTCTTGCAGGAGGCTGAAGTTCCTGAGTGGCCTGCGATATGGCTGCTGGGCTGAGGAGAGGCAGGACACAGCACCAGGGACTAAGGTCTCTCTCCCAAGCCCAGGTGATTGGCCAGAACCCAGAGATGATCAGAAAAGCTTTCCAAAGAAGCAGATATGTTCTAGCAAAGATAGAGCCTGGGACTAATTTAATAATCACAGCACTGGGAACACTGAGGGAGGATTGTGATTTCAGACCAGCCTAGGGGACATAACAAAATCTGGTCACAAACAAATGCATCTTTTCAACTTTGCTAAGGACTTTTGCTTCAACCTCAGTCCAGTGAAAAATGATAGGGAAGTGTGACTCTCTTAACCAGACTCGGGACATGCTCAGCTATGCAGTTTAGAGGGATCCCATTGGTATTGGCGTACCACGTGACTGAGAGCCAGGGTAGACTAAAGATACACAGTCAGTTAAGGGATGACCAGACCCATGAGGTTGAAGGACTATGACACATGCATGGTACATGTCATACTCGGGGGATATGGAATCAGGGAGCCTGGGACCCAAAGAGCAGCAGTATTTATTGATGGGTTTTGTTTGTTTTTTAAAGACTTAAAATATTTTTAATCATGTGTATGTGTACATGTCTGTGTGTGGGTTTATGGGACTTGACTGTAGCCCAGAAGCATCAGATCTCCCTGCAATTAATTACAGGCAGTTGTAAGCGAGCTATGTGGGTGCTGGAAACTGAACTCAGGTCCTCTGCAAGAGCCGTATGCACCTCGAACCCATGAGCCAGTTCTCCAGCTCCCAGGTTTTGGATGTTCTTTTTAGATAAGGTCTTACTGTGTAGACCAAGCTGGCCTCAAACCGGAGATCCTCTTGCTTCAGCCTCCCCAGGCCTGAGATTGCAGATGCTGCACCACCACACACAGGCCCAGCAGCATCTGTGCATGAGCTGATGTTTCCAAGAGCTACCCTGTGGGAACAGAAGCCCAGATGGAAGATGGTGCTTGGGGCCACACAGGGCAATACATACCTCCCTGACATCCCTTTGCCATTGTCTTCTGCAAAATTTGGTTGGAAAAGGTTCAATTACTAACAACAATAACAGCAACAACAACGAAAAGTGTCTTTTAGCAGAATGAATAAAAATGTCAAACTGGGAGACTCTTAAAGGTCCTTCTGTGGTGATTTGCAGACTGCATTTCACAGGGTCATCAGGGATGAGTCTACCTGGATTCCTGAGGGTGAACACAAGTGTCAGCAGGAACCCAGCAGAAATACAGAAAAGCAGAAGTGAGTCCACCCTGGGTCCTAGAAGACACTGTTAGGACCTCATCCAAAGTGGCCTTCCCAGAAAATAGGGCAACTGGAGTCTCCAAGAAGCCATAATATAAGCATGTGAGTTTCTTTGGAGCTGTTCTGCATGAGGGAAAGAAGATGTAGAGGAAGAGGGCTCACTCACCTGCTGCCTCCAGCTGCCAGCTGACATGTGCAAGCACCTCCTGATGAGTGTAGGGGGATTCATATGCATGTCTCTCTACTGTGCATGCCCAGAAGTCCTGGGGGGTGGGTAAGTGTAGAGAAGCCCTGACTCCACACCCCTGGAGATGTCCAACCTTTATACAGCTCCCCATATCCATCAAGACATCATAGCACACTAAAGAACTCAGACGCTGAAGTCAGATGATTCTCAAACTCAACTTCCATCCTTGCTGCTTTTGTGGGCAAAGCTGCTTAATCTTTCTGTTTCAGTTTCTCTGCAAATAAAATGGATTTATAATAATAGGAACAACCTCAACGGGATGATGCGGGATGAAATGACTTAATGCCGTTGTAGTGTGGCTGTTCCTTCCAGGTTGGAAAAGGTCATCACTGTCTTAGAGCAGAGAAGCTGTGAGGACCGCAGGGGACCTTTACAAGATCATGCCAGTTAACATCCCTCTGTGGGAGAAGCTTCCAAGATTCATGAGGCATCCAACTCTCTCCTCAAGATAATACAAGAAGTGAACAGTTGACAGAGACAGGGTTTCTCGGTGGTGTCTGTAAGTCACCTATACTCCTGTGTGTGGCCCAGTAAACCCACTGTTTCACTTAGGTGGACTTGGACAGGATCCTGTTCTTGGTTTGTCTCTGCCCTCTCCATCGCAGATGATTAGACATTCATGTCTCTCCAGGAAAAGTCACACAGACCAACGAAGTATGATGCTAAGAACTGTGCCAAGCACTTGGTGCTGATTAGTGTTCGAGACTGCCAAATTGAACGCTAAAGGCACTCTGTGTTTGGAAGAGGGAATTAGATAAATGGTGTTTTTGATGGTCTTCAGCAGGGGGTATCTCCATGTTGGCATGAAAGAAGACACGGTCTCGTCTCTCCAAACAAAAGGGAGATTGTTTTCCCCTCGAAATCCAGACAGGAAATAGGGTTTTCAAACAGCTTCATATGGCCACATGGCAAAGGCAGGCTGGTTCCCCAACATAATATGCCTTTGGTTATGATACTTCCCATACCTAATAAACATGCTTTTGTATTTCTCTCTGCAGAGGGAAGATTCTCATTGTCTGGAAAGGCAGGGTGTGTGTGTGTGTGTGTGTGTGTGTGTGTGTGTGTGTGTGTGTGTGTGTTAGAGCTCCCCGAAACAATACCACCAGCATCTTATCAAGGGCTCCCACCCTGTCTTAAACACTCTCTGCAAGGCCAGGCTGGCATTTTACACATGGCTGATTGAGGCCCATGCCTGTTTCTATGTGTGTGGATTTTTGTGAGTAAAATGTACACTTGGGTGCTTGTGTGAGTGACTGAGATCAAATGTGCATTTTACCTGTTATTGTAGCTAAATGTGAGTGAACAAAGACAGGCAATGCACACTTGTCAGGGGGGAAGTGATGAATGGCTGGAGGCAGAAGCTGCCCTGGTTCTGTTTATAGAGGCTGATTTGTATGTGGCAAAGGGGGTATGAAGATAGGATGAGAAGGCAGGCTGCTGACTGAGCCAGGGGGTAGCAGGATGGTAGCAAAGCCCGTGAAGTCCTGCCTGAGATGTATGTGAGTCCACGAATCCACAAGAATGACTTCTGTCTTCTCACAAAGCCCGGAAGATCATCTGGGTAATGCCTACCACCACCATCACCATCACAAACTCAGATTTTCCCAAGGAAACCAGACAAAGAGCAGGGACCAGAGTCAATATATCTACAGCATAGTTAGCTAGGCCATCATCCACCAAGTCTTCTTAGCCACACAGCACTTCAGCTTCATGGCTGGTTGATACCTCCACAAGCTAATTGTTTGATTATGCTGCTCATGGAAACTCCACCCCCAAGCCTCCAGGTTACCCAGCACCAGAGCTTGCATCCATGTGAGATGCAAAGAATGCCTCGCCTCCAAGAAAGAATGGGACAGGATATGTGGACTGAAGAACGCAGAGGTCTCAACTCTACTCAGTCCAAGTCCCTACTGCCAATTAACCACAGAAGACCACCCCTAGGCAGCTAGCTCACTGCAGCATTCTGCAACCTCTGGTTTGCTCCTTATAGCTGATTGGTTAATCCAGGCCATGGACAAGGCTTCTGCCTTGCTTTCTTCTCTCTCTGTCACAGCTAGTCTCAGTGTCTGCAATGATAAAAGCTCCACATTTGGCCTTCATCTCCGACCTCTGGCATGAAGCTCTTAAAGGTGCAAAGGGTGTGCAGCAACCTGAGAAGTGCAACTAGTGTCAGAAATCTCATGAGACTGTGCCTGCAATTTTGGGGTCTGTGTTGGTCCTGGATATTTACTGTCTGAGCCTCCTGGCAGGTATCTGGAGAGCTGAAGGACTTGCTGTGGATAGGAATGAAAAGCCACCCCCATTCTGTAAAAGTTGAGACACAAATGGTTCCAACCCATTTCAGGCCCCAGAACTCAAGGTTTCAGGAAATCAGAAGCCCAACATGCCCTTTCGACCTTCTACCCTGGGTTTTATTGTCTGACCCACATGTCTGGTCCTTGGACCCAGGACTTCGGTTTGTATCTTCTCTTCTTGGTCCATAAGCTGGACAGAGGAGGAAGCAGGGAGAGATGAAGGGGAAAAGAAATGAGGGAGCAAAATAAACTAGCCTTCCTTCATCTGCGGCACCATGTGTTCATGGCCACAGTGCTGTGAACACGGCGCCACCTTTCTCATGCTACATGTGGTTTTGGTGAGGCGGTGAGAGGCTGTGCTGTTTCCTAGTGTCCACCCCATACTCAGCAGTGGAGTCAGGATTCCACACCGTCTTAAGTAATCATACAACCAGCAAAGGTTCTAACTTGCCCATTGTTCTCCCAGAGCAGACCTGGCTGCCTTGAGCCATCTACTAGCATGGCCACTTATACCTTTCTCAAGGTTCAGCTTCTGCAAGGCCCTCGCCTAAGAGTCTTATGTCAAAGTCTTGCCAAATCAATAGTACCAAGCATGCAGGCTGCCTAGCACTCATGCCTCCTGCCCCAAAGCTGTTACAAATTGAGGGTTTCTCTAAGTCTATCTTGAAACCTTGGGAACCAGAAGTTCTGAGAGCCTCGCTCAACATGAACTTCATGTTCTCTCTGCAACCCCGACACATCTCAGAATATTCATCTAGAATCCATGCTTTCCTGCTCCTCCCATAAAGCATCCAAAGTGAAGGAGCTGAGTTTAGACTCCTTATCCACATTGTGAGCTCTAAAAATATAGGCAAGGATGCAGGGAGTGGGATATGGATAGTGTCCAGAACACAACCTGGGAGGTTATTGCTTAATGAACTGGGTTGTTGTTGTGAAAAGTGACCATGACCCATTCAGATGACGTCACTCACAGGATTTGTGTTAACAGTGTTCTATGCAGAGTCTACTATATTCTGGGCTTTGAGAAATGTCACAGGGTACAGACAGTACCAAGACTCATTCCATGCCTACAGATAGATGTTCAGGTAGGACAATCTTAGGGACCCATGGGGAAATAGTAAGCAAGGCAAAGGCAAGGAAGCAAGGCATTTAGTAATGGGCTCTGAGGATTAAGCAGGACCAAAAACGTTTCCTCGTTAAAGCTGCATCAACCCAAGCAGGTGACATTTTTCTTGACTTCACTGTCCTCACTGAGTTATTGTGACGGTTAAATAATAATTAGTCAGACTGTGCAGGTGACACATAGTTACAACTCAGCAACCAATGGATATAGTTACCCTACATTACAAACAGAAGGCGAATGTGTGTGGGGAAACAGTGGAGGGCCTTGTGGAGGAGGTGGCACACAAGATGAATCTGAAAGAGAGTCAGGAATAGGCCAGGGAATGAGGAAACGGTGGCTTCCCAAGAGAAGGCACAAGCAGGGAAGCAGCACAGATCATTGAGGCCAGCATGGTTCTCTGCTTCCAGTCTTCCCCTCCCCGGAGTCTAGGTTGGATACCCCAGCCCACTCTAGTCAGCCCTGGATTCTAATCCCTTAAGCACCCTGCACCTGCTGAGCCCCAAGAAATGCCTTGTTTCTTACAGAGTCCTCCTCCAGAATCCTGCCCTCAGGACATCAAGGACTGAACCTCTGTCCATTGTACTGTATCGCATACCTGACACATACTTTGCACATAGTAACGTGTGTCAACTGAATACGTGGATAAACAATTACTCCTCCTACCTATCAGATGCTTGTGTGTCAGGACCCATTACAGGAGGTCAGGCAGAGGGAACATTGGTAGATCCAGGGATCCCTGAACCGGATTGACACCTCTCAGATGAGTTTGCATTTTGGAAGGATGATCATAAGGTTTCGTTGATAAAAGGGCTCTACTGCTTTGAAATTCTACCTTTGAAAATCACTACTGTCATGGGGAAAAGCATAGCTTTGAAATCAGAAAGTCTGGGGTAAAATCTTCTGCTTTACTGGATGTTATGCCAAATAATCCCAAGCTGGCCATGGTTGTCTGCAAAACATTGAGTTCAGAGCCTGCTTGCCTCCCAGCTCCCCCAGGCCCACTGTGTACAGCCACATGGATCTTCTCCCAGGTGCCTGTGCTTCTCAGGGTCTTCCCTTTGCTATGTTTATGCCCCTATAGACCATTCTCTTCACGTGGCCTGCCCCTTCCCAGTCCAGCACCTTCTCAGAGGCCGCCGGAGATACCCCTGTAAAGTAAACCTCCTCCCGTTATCTTTTCTCTCAGCCCCAAGAAGTTGTGCTTCTCAACTTATGCCCATCACCTGTCTCTTTGCACATTGGCACATTTGCATAGGGAAATGTTATGGCTTAGAGCTGTGCTGGCTAGTTTAATGTCAACTTGACACCCACTAGAGACACAAGCTTAGAGAGAATCTTAATTGAGAAAGTGCCTCCCTAAGATTGGTCTGTAGGCAAGTCTGATGTATTTTTTGATTGGCATTTGAAGTGAGAGGGTCATTGTGGGTGGTGGTACCCTTGGGCAGGTGGTCCTGGGGTTGTTTAAGAAGGCAGGCTGAGCAGGCCACAGGGGTACCACCTGCCAGTAAGCAGCACTCTTCATGACCTCTTCTTAGATTCCTGTCTCCCCCTTCCTGTCTTGAGTTCTTGCCCTGACTTCCCTAGATGATAGACTGTCAACTGTAAAGTAAAATAAACTCTACCCTCCCTAAGTTGATTTTGATTTTGGTGTCTTATCATAGACTAGAAACTACAACTAAAACTTGAACTGAGATAGTACTCCATGACTCTTGTGTTGGAGGTGTGATCTCCAACACAGCACTGGCCAGACGTGAGTAGGAGAGCTCTGATCTCATCAGTACAGCAATCCATCGGGGGGTTCATAATTTACTAGGCTATTGGGAGGTGATAGAAATTTAGGATGTAGTGCCTAGCTGACAGTAGCTTGTCATCAAGATGTGTTCTTAGGACTGTGTTCTTCCCCTGGCTTCTCCTACTTCTGTTTCTTGACTGCTTTCCATTGTCATACCCTTCTGCCATAATGTCCCACCTTGCCACAGGCCCAGAAACAACAGAGTCAAACAATCCCTGAATGGTCCCATGAGATTAAACAAATCTTTCCTCCTTTAAATGGTTTACTTTTAAAATCGGGTTTTTGTAGGGCTGGGGGATGGGTCAGAGTTTAAGCGCACTGGCTGCTCTTCCAGTGGACCCATATTCAGGTCCTAACATCTACATGGAGCAGTTCACAATCACTGTAACTCCAGCTCCAGGTGACCTGACACTCTCTCCTCACCTCCATGGGCACCCACATAGGAGGCATATACACTAAGAGAGAGAGACACACAAACATATAAATAAAAAATTAAAATTTCAAAGATCATGTACACAAGGAGACTAAAACTATTCACACCACCAGGGCTCTGAGTCCCCAGTGACTGCCATGCTTCCTGGCATAAAGTAATTTTTCATCAATATTTGCTGCAGGAGTGAGCACAATTGCACAGCATGTAGATGACCTACCCACACCTCAGTTTTCTCATGTCTAATTTGGAGTTGATGTTGACTACCTCTTAGAAAGTGGTGATAACTCACCCAATAAAATCTTGTGCAACATTCCTAGGAATAGGGGGGGCCCATTGGTGCTATTCTGGAGAACAGCACCTGCCTGCCTGCCTGCCCACCAGTGCCAGCCTCAGCAGCCGCCAAAGGAGCCTGCTTGAAACTAAATTACATTCTAGACCCAGAGCCATCCTTCAGCTCTGAGCCTGACAGAAGCCTGCAATCCAGCCTGTCAGCCTTAAGCTGCCACGCATCTGAACACACAAACTGAAAAATTAATGTCCCTGGAAGGCATCGCCTCCTTCCCATAGACACCCCTGACCTTCTCGCCTCTCTGCACAGCAGCAGGAGCTGGTGTGCCGGCTTTACCGACTCGATGCACCACCATAGGCCTGCAGGGCTGACGGGAGAGAGAGGAAGAATGCAGGATTCTTTTTTTTTTTTTTTTTTTTTTTTTTGTATCTGTGGGAAGCAGAAGGCCCTGGTGGCTGCACTGAGACCTCTTTAACCCTATGTGAGAAGCAGAGGGTGAATTCTGAAGGAAAGTGAAGATTCAGGTGGCTGTGCATTCATGGTTAGAGCCCTGGTAACCATCCCTGGGGACCCTAGCTGGTGGCTCCTGACAAGGCTCAGAAAGCATGCACAGGCTCGGTAGAGAGAGATTCCCTGTTCCATGATGGCACTCTTATAGAGTCTCAGGGGCAGCGAGGACTTTGTGGCCTTGCAAATGGCCATCAGGGGACAATTCCACAGCAAATCTGTACATGGGATGTCAGAGGAAGGCTCAGAACTTCATAATGGATTTGGATGTTGGGCTGGACCATCACGAGAGACCTAGACACTTATGGTGTCTTCCTCTCCTCTTCCCTTGAGAACAGTGTTCTGTATCTAGCTGCCTAAAGCATATTGCATTGCACCAGCATCCTCAATAGCATTTCATAAATGCATACCCTCATGATATACCCCAGGCTGGCCCCCCAGAGCCACTTTTTAATGAGTCACTCAACTCATAAATACATTGTGGGTTAAGAGTCTGCCAAATGCAAGAGAGGTGGCTGCTGTACACAAGTGTGGCAGTCAGCTTTCTGTCACTGTATCAAATACTTGACATAATCAACTATAAAGGAATGTGACCCACATTCCTGCAGGTTCCAGGTCATGGCCATGCAGCCTTGCTTTAGGCCTGTGATGAAACAGTGCATCATGGTGGGAACATGTGACCAAGAAAGCCATTCACCTCAGTGCCAAGCAGGAAACGGGAGAGAGGAAGAGCAAGGATCCCACAATCCTCTTCACGGGCTTGTCCCAATGGCCTACAAACCTCCTACATGACCCTTTTTCTCAGAAGTTCCACCACCTCCCACTCACGCCAAGCTGGGATCAAACCCTTAATGTATGAGCTTCCAGGGAACAATCCAGATCTGAACCATTGAAGTCAATTGGACTAAGTTGTGGGATGTCAAGATAGCTGCTAAACCATTGTTTCCAGGCACATCTGTGCAATTAGCATTGGAATTGATGGGTAGAACAGAGTAGAAACCCAGCTTGCCTTGGCAATATCCAACCAAGGGAAGGCAGAAAGCCCAGAGTAAAAGGCAGAGGGGCTGCATTTGCCTCCTGCCTGCCTGCGTGAGCTGGGACACCAGTCTCCTCCCTTGTCATTGCTGGTTCTCGGGTTTTTAGAACTGAACTGAGTGAATGCCATCAGTCCTCCGACTCTTGGCCCTTCCAACTCTGCCACCAGCTCTAATGAATCTGGTATATAACAGACTGGAGAACTCACATGCCCCATAACAGCGTGAGTCAATTCCTTATAATAGATTACGTGATTTATGATATATGTATTAGTTACTTTCTTTATACCAGACTGGCCTGGGACATCATGATGGGGAAGACATGTTGAAGATGCTCAGGTCTCACCACCGTGGCAAGAAGCAGAGAGTGATAGGAAGTGGCTAGGGAGAACAGTTGCCAGGGGCCTGTCCCCAGTGATTGACAGCTAGGTCCTACCTCCCAAAGCTTCCATAGCCTATCAAAACAGCATTACCAGCCAAGGACCTCACTTTCAGACACATGAGCCTGTTGGGGACACTTCATATTAAAGATGAATGTGCTCACGTGTGTGTGTGTGTGTGTGTGTGTGTGTGTGTGTGTGTGTGTGTTCATAAGTGTGCTGTGTTTCTCTGGATAACCACAGCTGTGGCATCACTGTCCACTGCAACAGGTGGTATGAGGGTATGTATGGCCCAGTGGTTAGGAGCTTGGAATCTGGCCTTAGGAGCTTGAATCTGGCCTTAGGAAGTGCACCTTTGTATCTCAGCTCTGCCTCGCTCCCACTGCCTCCTCCGAACTTTTACTTCCTCACCTTCGACACAGAGTACAAGAGGACCCCTTATTGAAGCTTATGGAAAGTGGAAATGAGTCAATGCGTTCAATAAACCATTCATCACAGCCCCTGACATGTACTGAATTCCAGCCATGTCAGGCAGCCTTGAAATGGGGCAGGGGTTGGGGGAGTGGTCACTTCGGGAACAATCCACATCCAGGCTTGCAAATTACTTTCTTTCCTTCTCTCTCTCTCTCTCTCTCTCTCTCTCTCTCTCTCTCTCTCTCTCTCCTTCTCCCTCTCTCCCTCCCTCCCTCCCTCCCTCCCCTCCTCTCTCTCCTTTCATGAAAAGTTTTAAGCAGATTCAGGTTGCACTTATGCTAGGACTTCTCTCCCCACTGACAGGAGCATGCTGTGGCAGAGGCAGCTGAACACAGAGTATCAAAATGCTGTGTTACTAGTATGTGGCCCCACCCTTCTCTCTAGGTTTCAGCTGCTCTGATTGGTGTGCAAGGAACCCAGCACTCAGCATTGTTAGAGAGCTCTAGTTTTGTTACGTTCACTTCAGAAACAGAAGCAGGGCTTGGGCATAACCTGCAAAGGTCCCAGTACAGGAGTCCATTGAAAGTCCTCCACCACATCTCAAGAGTACCCAGGGTTCACGGAGAAGATTGTGGAGAGATAAGTGGTTGGTGTGAAGGACAGAAAGTGCCCACAGTGCAAGGTCACCACGGCTGTCATTCTTTGACAAATTTTGCCAGCTTGTAACCTCTGAATATCAGAGACCCAAGCTGGTTCCTAATCGTACAATGATAAGTGCACCAACCAGGGAGCCTAACGCCCCTTTGATTTCTTTAATCAGGTCAAGAAAGAGGGCAGATGGGAGCCAGTCTTCCTGCAAAGAAAGTTCCAGTTAGCACCAACTTGGAGACAGCTTCAGCTTGGATGCAGGTCTGCTTGGTGTCAAGCCTGGCTGTGAGGCTGATGGCTCTCTTTGTATCTGCCTCTCTTGAGAAGACACTATCATTAACATGGGCATATATATATATATATATGGTGTTCCAGTAGTCATGCTTACATGACTCCTCTTTTCTTTGGTGATGAAGTGGCCTTTGGAAAGATAATTTCACTCTGGTGTGTGTGTGTGTGTGTATGTGTGTGTGTGTGTGTGTGTGTGTGTGCGCGTGTATGCACACATGTGTCACTACTGAGTGTCTTCCTCTATTCCTCTCCACCTAATATTTTGAGATTGTCTCTCGTTGAACCTGGAACACATAAATTTCACTAGACTGGCTGGCCAGCAGTCACCGAGGTCCTGTCCCCAGCACTGGTTACAGCTTCACACTGCCACACTAACTTTGTTTTGTGCATGTGGGTGCTGAGGCTCAATCTTCATGCTTTCATGCCAAGCACCTATTAACTGAGTCCTCTCCCAGCCTAACAGTATCACTCCTGGAGGAGAGAGAACTTCTAAATAAAATTCCCAACATCCTAAAAACAGATCCAAACTCCATATATACTATGCATAAAGTAGTCATTATATATATTAATATATGTGGAGAAAGATTTTTAAAGTGTGCTCATATACACATGTATGTTTATTAGCGTATATGCTTACAAACCATATTTAATTTTGATAAAAATCATAGGAAAACACCTCTCTTAAGGCTTTGACTATTTCAGTCACCAATTTCCCCTCTACACATAGATCATTCAAACCAATGAAACATAGACTCTAAAATTAAAGGTGAACACAGAATGTAGTATCAACAGCTATTCTAGTAGGATCTCCTGGAAGGTGAGCAGAGACAAGGAGTCCCATTTTGCAGATAGGCACATAGAGGTTAAACAACTCTTTAAAAGATTCAACTGATCTCAAAGTTCATAGTCCTACCTCTTGCTTGGAACAAAGTTAATTTCAGGGTAGCATTTGTGGTGTAGACTATCGGTTCTACCCCACAGGTGGTAAGATGGCTGCACATGCAGACTGACTTGCATAACACAATACCAGAAGGCAGCCATCCACACTCCGCTCCACCTCTGTCCAAGTTCCCACACAGCACCAAAATGCTCTTTGTCATGTCTGTCCCTCTCTGCAAGGCCCAAGTCTGCCCCCCAATATCTGTGAAGTGACCTCACTCACAACTAACCCCTCTAGTATATCTAAGCCAACCCAGCATACCCCAGTTTTAGGCCCATGAAATCAAGACTTTTTTCATTTCCAGAGGGAGAAAAAAATTCATGATATGTCAGGGACCAAACATGGACCATGGAAAAGTACTAGCTAGGCCAGAGAACAAGTCCCTGCTCCAAACCAGATGCCCCCAAAGATAAAGAACAGGTCAGGCAGGTCAGGTAGCATAGCAACAGAACAATGGGCCCTGATCAACAACCTTATCACCTAGCAAGCTTCACGACTTGCACCCCTTCCCTCCTGCCTGCCCCCTCCCCCTCCCATGCTATATAAGCCTTGCTGAGGAGAATAAAATTTGCAGCTTGATCAGAATACTGTCTTGCTGTGGTCCTTTCGTGTCTCCCCTTCCCTTTCATTCTCTCCTGCAGGTGGGTCACCCCCATTGAGACCCCGCTGGCCGGGGCAATGATAATTGTTGAAAAAGAAACAGCCAATGTCCTCAGGAGACAGACTGTGAGGAATGAGGAAAAAAACAACCGCCAGAGACAAGGGGAGGAGAGAGCCCAAGAATAAAGGAGGGAGAAGGAAGAAAACAACAAAGAGAGTTGGGGAAAAGAGGTCCAGGGGAAAACTCAGGGGAGACAGAAAGAAAACAAAGGAAGAAAAGCAGAAAGACTGCTCAGAAAATCAGAGCATAGAAGGGAAAACACAGGGCGAGGCAAAGAACAAGAGAAGAGGGAAACGAAAGCCATTCCCGGCATGCATGCCCGTGGATGTGCATGTGCACACACTCTCTGGTGGCTGGGTTTGTTTGTAATGTGCTTCCCTGCAAGGATCCTGGGAGCAGCCATCCTCACAGCGCTGCCATCACACTGAGTGCAGAGCCAGGGCCAAGGCGATGACTATCAGACAGCCGCTGTGTAAAAAAGTTAGTTCCCAAGGTAAAATTGATTTTACGTGTTTGTTTGTTCTGACCTTGAGTTTTCCCCATTGCAATGCCTGAGAAGCAGCAACAGATCTACAAGGAGATACACACATAGCAGAGTGGTAGCGAGGAGCAACTGTGAACAGGAAATGGCGCTGGCCTTGAGCAGTGGATGGACCTGTACACCTGCACAAGGGTCTGAGTCAGACTGAGGGACCACAGGCTGTGAGACACCTTGGGTGATGGAGTCATGTTCCAAATTAGGGTACCTATGGTGATATTTTATTTGTACTGAAATGTGATTTGTATGTTAATAAATAAAGCTGCCCGGGGGTCACAGCTTTTAGAGCCATAGCAAAAGCTGGGTGGTGGTGGTGCACGCCTTTAATCCCAGCACTTGGTAGGCAGAGCTAAGTAGATCTCTGTGTGTTCAAGGATACAGCCAGCATTGGAGACACATGCCTTTAATCTCAATACTAACCATGGAAGACCTGGAGGTCTGTACAGACAGGCAGTGATGAGGCGGTCATGTGGTTGGGTTTACAACTAATGAGAAGGCAGAACAGAGTCTTTATAAAGACAAACACACAGGAAGTAGTTCTCTTGGCTGAAGAGGACAGCTGCAGCAGGAAGGGTAACGCTCTTAGCTCTGACCTCTTGGCTTTCATCTTTACATTGGCTCTGTGTTTCCAATTCAATAAGATGGTTACTTCTACAGGTACCTGACCGGGATAATAGGAAAAGCATAAAAGTATGGGTATAGAGAAAGCAGAAGACAGATAAGCAAAGCAGCATGGTCCATAAGTAGCAGTGGTCAAAGGAAGATGGGTACTAATAATATGCCTACTTCATTATCACCATCACCACCATCATCACCATCATAATCACCACCACCATCATCTTCACCACTATCAACACTACTATCATCACCATCACCACTGCTTCCATCATCATAATCACACCACCATTACTGTCATCAACACCATCATCATCCCCTCTACTTTGACTTTAATTCTGGATACCATACTGAATATTTTACACCATTTAATCACCACATTGAGGCTATAGCTTGCACAGATGCTATTTCTATTCTATAGGTAAGGGAACTGAGGCTTTGGGGCATTTCCTGAGGTCACAAAGCTAGTCTGTAATATGAAACTTGAAACTGGATCTTCCTAATACCTTGAAACAGTTTTTCCTTGATTCCCTAAGGTCCCCAAGATACCAAATCCAACGTAGTAAGCCTGCTTCTAGGTAGCAGAAATTGCATCATCCAAGGCTGCTGTTTAGGGTAAGGGAGGTTAAGCCAAAGAAAATTCTCAAATGCTCCCAGGAAAGCAGAGAACTGTAGTTTAAGGTGGTCTGTTCATTATTGGAAGACTCTAGATAGTGGTTTTGGAACAAGTGTGAAGGCAGGGTTGAAGTATGCTTTCAGGAATAAATATGAAGAAGAGCCAAACAGAAAAGGGTCACTATTGCAATCCTGTAGCCATGGCTAAAAGTTGAAAGAGCACTTGGCTCAAGGCATGCAGAGGCTGGAAGTTGCTAGTAGGCAGCTCTATGGTAGCAAGACTCCATCTAGTGGCCTGTCTCCAAATGGGAGCCCCTGGTCTGATCAGAGAGGCTTAGGGACTGGGACTGGCCATGCCTCCAGGAGAAGGGGAGGGAATTACAGCTGGGCAAGACTGGAGAAGATAAGGGTTTGAAGTCAGAGTCAGTCAGTACTGTCTTCACAATACCAAAACCTCTATAGACATAACTCCCTGACAGAGTAACAATTATATTTAAATAAACTACTATATTCAAACACCATAAGAAATATATGAGAAGGTCTTGCCAGGACCTGGAATTCATAAGGAATGAGTCTTTTGGAGAAAGAGGAGAAGAAGGTAGGCCAGGTGGCCAGTGTGCTCCAGGAGCTGTGAAAAGATGCTTCATATTCAGGAAAGGTGGGTGTAGATGGAACTCAGCTGAATGAAGGGTTAGAGGATAAAGAGAGGAGGAAACTACAGATACAGGTTGGACACTTTCATCATAGTTATGAACAAATTCATAGAAGAACAACTTAATGAATGGAAGATTAATTTTGCTTGTGATCTTAGAGGTTTTAGTTCATTGGCACAAATCACAATAGATATGAAGCAGAGGAGAGCTGCAACAAGAAGCAACCAGGGCAAGATTACAGATCACAAGGATGTACACCCAGTAACCTGCTTCCTCCAACCAGGCCCTACCTTCTAAAGGGCTACCATCTCCTTGTAATCTATTCCAACTCTGAATGCACCAAGGAATTAAGCTATTAATGAAGTCAGAGGCCTCATAAGCTTATCATCTCTAGAGACACCCTTATAGACATACAAAGACATTTACTAATGTCTTAGGGATCAGTCCAACCAAGTTAACCACGATGAATTATTGTGGGTATAGGTTGTGGAAGGCTCCTTTTAACACCCATGGAACCTCCAGGGTTTGCTCCCCATTCTTAACAACCTTCCACCCTTCACACAGAGAGGCCCTTGGAATGAAGCATTCTGAAAGTACACACAGTGGGTTTACCCTCCAGTAACCAGAGCAATGGTCACATTATTCACCTCAAAAGATACTGATCACATTTGAAGAACAAGAGCTTGACTATCTTCCAGAGTCACTTCTGTGTCTTGTGATCTCAAATTCCCAACTCTCTCTCTCTAATTATGATTTTCTAGTATCTTTTGAACAGTCTACATTCATACCATGTCTAATTTCAAACAGAGGTGGGGCCTGGAGCCAATTTACTAGAAGTAGGATGCATACTTGCAGTAGAGAAGTTATTGGCAAAAAGATTTTGAAATTTCTTTCCATTTATTAATACATCCATGGAGCAAGAGGTAGGATATCTAAGACCCTGAAGGACAAGTGATGAACAGACCTCCTTGCTGTGGGATGTATGTTTTGAATATATGTTTCTTTCTGTATGCTGTGAATATATGTTGCTTTCATTGGTTAATAAATAAAGCTGCTTTGGCCTATGGTAAGGCAGGATAGGAGCCAGGTAGGAAATCCAAGCAGAGAGACAGGGAGAAGAAGGGCAGTCAGGGCAGACACCATCCAGCTGCTCAAGGAGCAAGATGCCAGCAGATTGGTAACATCACAGCCACATGGCAAAATATAGAAATTGGTTAATTTAAGATGT
Organism: Peromyscus nudipes; assembly: GCA_902168325.1. Classification (NCBI taxonomy): domain Eukaryota; kingdom Metazoa; phylum Chordata; class Mammalia; order Rodentia; family Cricetidae; genus Peromyscus; species Peromyscus nudipes. Next base: position 23,715 of record CABHPH010150673.1, read on the forward strand.
CATAGCTAGCTAGCAATAAGCCTGAGCCAGAGACCAAAGAGTTTGTAATTAATACTAGGCCTATGAGTGATTATTTTATAAACTTCTGCAGGCTAGGCAGAACACAGAAGAACTTTTGACTACACCTCCTCTTTCACATCAGTGAAACAGAGAAGCTACTGAGAAGACCTTTAAAAGACCCTGGAACATTCTCATAATGTACAGGGACAAGAAACAGGTAGAATTCTTAAACATGCCAATGCAAATGTTCTTCTAAGATAACCTCAAGGACATCTGGAATAGCATGAGAGGAACAAAATAATATATTAGCAATGTTTCTATACTTGTGATCTTTGTGGACATATGAGTTGAGGCATTATATCTAACCCCAAAGAAATACTCAAGCTCAGCATAAATACATAGTGAGCCTTAGTGGTGTCCTGTCCTGTGCTTAGTGTAAAAACAAGAAAAGCTATTGGCCAATTGCAAATGGCTGCTCTACTGAGAACTGGTTACAGCAATGGCCTGGGAGTATAAGGGTAGAGGAAAGGGCCTGCGCGTTGGCCTGGAACACAGAGAGCTAGGTAAATGCTGGGTCAGCTGTGTTGAGAAAGACAATAGCAGATGAAGGAATTCTTGATTTCTCTTAGGCAATCTAGATGCTCAATCTCTTGTATGAAATGAGTTTCCTATGGACAGTTGTCTGGGCTCTACCACCCAAGACTTTTGAGTGGAGAGAAACTGTTTGTGTTCTTACTCTTTTATTTTTCTGTAGATGAAAAATGTGGCTTTTGAATTAGTTCTAAACAGTGCTATTCCTGCAGTGATTTATTAGACTCTCTGACAGTCTAGTTTTTATATCCATTTGGGTACCCATCTCCAGGCTTCAGGAGGCTCTTGTAGACATATCTCTGACCCAGACCTGGACATTCTAACATGTGTCCTCCACTATGGACTGTTCTAAGCATCTCTTTAAGGCCTTCCCAGAACTTCCTCATTTTCCCTTCCCAGAGTTTGCTTTGTATTTAAATGCTTTCATTTCTTCCCTTTTGTCTTCTCAGTGAGCATTTCATATTCAACGACCCAACGATTTACATGTAACAGGCCAGGACTGAAACACATGTGACCAAGGGTCACATCTGAGCACAGACTGTGAGCTTTGCACTCCAGTGAAGACAAAACAAGCATAAACAATTAAATAAAGATCCCGTATAGGACTCTGCAAAAATAAAATGCACTCAAAGGTGGCATTGGGAGTTAGGCTATGTTACTAATGGAGAGATGTGTCTTTATGGGGGAAAAGATGAATTAAGTGTAGACAGGAGAATATTTGGGATTCTAAAGTATAAAAATGCTTCAGAAATAGAATTGTAGCTGAGATGTCCCTGAGTTGATTGCATCAGTAACCTGTCTATTAACCCCCACCCCCCATTCCCCACCCCCCACCCTCCATCCCCCCACCCCTGCACACCAGGGGGGAAGAAATGCCCTTGTTCTAAGCATAAAACTAAAGTCAGTACAAAGCTGGAGTGATGTGGCCTCAGTACCTTTAGGGACAATATCTTACTGGGCACACAACCCAATGATATCACTATGTAACAATTTTCTTTTCTGTGGAAAAAAAATGGTATTACAACTGTGATTTTTACCTACTGGTCCTTAGCAAGCTATGCTAATAGCTTGCTTCCTTCTCCAAATCCAGACAATAAATACATCCGCCCAGTAGGGGGAGAACAAAACCACCTCTCCATTTCCTGTGCTCCTTTGTCTCCACCAGGCCAGTCAGGCCATTCTTTAAAGAAGAGTCATGACCATGAAGCTGGGCATTTGAAATAAACAAACATGTGACTGGAAACCAGCATGGACCCATAATTTCTGTCCTAGCAAAACAAAGAAAAGGATTGAAATAGGTCTGCCCACGCTGCTGAGATGACTGACCATGTGGTCAAGCTCTGCTAGATGGGCTCAATCGGGGTCTGGGGTTACAGACCTGACATTTATTCTCTCAGCTAAGTGAGTAATAGAACCCAGCACTGTTCACACAGTCAAAGAACCTATTGCCAAACAGAAACAGCATAAGGAATTGCTTGGTAATGCCAATGGCAAAGGAAGAGGCAGAATCAAATCCTTCGACTGGCCTTTGTCTTACGATTTCCATTTTACTATAATGCAAAATACTAAAGAATCCAACTGTGATTTGGCTGAGATGAGAACAGGCTCAGCATGGAAGGGCTCTGAGGTAGTCCACAAACAGGTTGAGCAATCATTTTACCAATACCTCAATTGGTGTAAGCTGAACTTTTAGAAAAATTTCTCATTGTCCCCAACACCTCATCAGGCAAAAAAGAAATTTACAAATGGAATGTAATTAAAATTCTCAGACCTATTTTAAGGAAATCTTCTCCAAGGCTGGAATCATGACACACTAAACGAGACTCTCTGGGTGCCAGGATTTGTTATTAGAAATACAGGATAAACTTGAGGGCATCCCGCAGTTGCAGGAACCCCCAGACATTAATTTTAGTCACAGTTGGCTGCACCACATCAACCTATAAACACCTCTCCACTTTCAATTAACATTGCTCTGTCTCCTGTCTCGCTGAATATTATATTTAACTAATTTAAGAGGATTGGTAAAGAGAGTTTTCACACTTCACAGGAAAACATAATGGAATAATTATACCTCTACCTGCAAAAGGCATGAGAATATTGCATAAGCAGCCTTCAAGGCTTCCCAGGTAAACTGGATTCCCATGTCTTCTGTCCTGGGATTACTGCCTGAAACTTTTGCTTACGTGTACTTTCTTTACACAGTCTTGAATGGCTCATTCTCCTGGTGTAGTGTGGAATGTTTAACTACTATGGAGCATTGTTCCTGTGATATTTTTACTCACCACATGCATATTAGCTAAGTTATGTATCAATCAGACAGGTAGAGTCCTTCCTTGCTGGCCTGCTCTCACCTCAGCATCACCTTCAACGGGAGACATGTGGCCATAGGTATATGGTAAGATAATTCCTGTGAGACCAAAGCACCTCCATCTTAAGAATAAGGCCTCCATTTTGTAAGCCTCTCCATTCTAGGTGTAGGTTCCTGGAACAGTTGACCCAAATTCCAGGAGCCAGAAAGTACAAAGTACAGGATATCAAGTTAACCATGTGGTAGTGACTGTGTAACCACAGAATGTCCCCACCCATGGGCAGCCGATGAGAAATGCTGACAAACAATTATCCACCTCACAGTAAGACGAAGATAAGGTTTCTGGAAAGTCCCTAGAAATGAGCCAATCAGAAATGTACCCGTACTGAAATTCTTTGCTGTTGTAATTCTGTGGTTTTTGCCTTTAGAAACTGTGTTCAGTTCAGGCTAAGCACCTCCTCCAGCCTCCGCTGTGTGAGTGTGCTTGACGAGGTCCCTGCCTCGGCTTGTATTGCACCTGAATAAAGCCTTGCTTTTGCATTCTGATCTGGGCACAACAATCCCGTCCCTCAAAACCATGAGAGGTCAACAGGCAGAGTGAAGGGCAAGACATAGGGTAGGGGGACAGAACTCAAACAAACCAGGCTCATCTCCAGGGAGAAGGGATGGAGTACCAGGTAGGTTTCTGTGTGACTTGAGATATGGAGGACTAGGAGAACAGAAAGAGGCCAGATTTCAGGGTGCAACATAATGCGCAGAGTCACATCCACAGCCGTGTTACTGAATCACAGCGCATTTGAGGGGGGAATGGTATTGTTTTGGCTCATGGTCCCAGGTTTTTTGTGGCTGGGGGGCATGGTGCTGTGGGTCAGTGAACATCGTGCTGTTCAGGAGCCAGGGGAGAAAGGCTATGCTGGCAGGCCTCCTCTATTTCCCCTTTTATTCCACCTGAGCCTCCAACCTGCTTGATCCTCTCTGGAAATGCATCAGACATCTGTGCTTTACTACCCCTGGGTGCCTCTCAGTCCAGTCAAGAAGACAATCAAGGTTAACCATCATACACTCAACGGTTTGGGCAAAGTTAATGAGGTGTTTCCTGCCTTGATGGCTTACTTAGAGTTCAGGATCTTCCTGGTGCCTAGGAGAATTCAGAAAGTGGAATCACAGCAGCCTTGAGCAGTCTGCATGGAATGAAGTGAGACATTAATGGGGTTCCTTTTTCTGTATTTTGTCTGAGTTCCTAAGCATTGGGATTATGATTCCTTAATACAAAAGTCAGAGAAGTCAAGGGAAGCACATAGCTGGAGAGGTAAGATCCCACGTAGCCCTGCATCTAAGAAGCTGGTGGCCTCCAATCCATCCTGATCTGTGTTTGCAGGGTGTGCAGAGAGTGTGCAGAGGGTGTGCAAAGAATGTGCAGAGCATGTACAGAGGGTGTGCAAAGGGTGTACAGAGAGTGTGCAAAGGGTGTGCAGAGGGTGTGCTGAG
>CABHPH010150673.1:28201-48779 GCA_902168325.1 Peromyscus nudipes
GTGCAGAGGGTGTGCTGAGAGTGTGCAGAGAGTGTGCTGAGAGTGTGCAGAGGGTGTGCTGAGAGTGTGCAGAGGTTGTGCAGATGGTGTGCTGAGGGTGTGCAAAGGGTGTGCTGAGAGTGTGCAGAGGATGTGCTGAGGGGTGCGGAGGGTGTGCTGAGGGGTGCAGAGGGTGTGCAGAGGGCGTGCTAATGGTTTCCTCATGGTATGCAGAGTGTGCTGAGAGTGTGTGCAGGCACAATGGCTCTGCCCACTAAGGAAGTGACGCCTGTCTGGGTTATACTTCATCATACATCAAGGATAACATGGCCAGAAGAGATCATTCTGGCCTAAAAAAGAATCGTTGCTCAGGGTCAGAGCCACTGAAGAATAAAATAGAGCTGAGAATTGATTTCCTAACACAGAAGGGAATGTTTACATAATTACAGTTGACATAAAAAGATAAGGCTGTGAGATCAAAGTATTTAGAGTCAGGTATTAGGTGAACAGGCAGAGCAAAGACAAACCAGTGTTGAGATAATTGATGTAGCTGTAGCACAGAAGCCAGCAAAACCACTAGGAAAAAGAATAGCACATTCTTCTAAATACACTAGAAGAAAAATTCCTACAATCAGAGAGAACTGAGCCCATACAAGGAAAAGCACATTCCATTCCAGGAAGAGCTGATGCAAGCAAACAACCGCAGCACACATCTCACACCTTACAGGGTGAAACACAGAGGAAAGATCTCACTCTATAAAACAAAACAAAAGCAGGTGATGCACAAGAGGAAAAGTTGGAGGAACCTAAGATTTGATCGTTTCACAATAAATACCAAAAAGAAAATGGAGCAATGCTCACATAGACAGGAGGAAAAGGATCTATAATTCTAGAACAGTCTATGATGCCACTGACCACAAGAGACAATGGTACCCCTGGATTTGCCTGAAATAAAAGTGTGAGGGCACAGCTTCCTGGCCAGCTATGGAGGAACATGCCTGTAATTCCGGAACATGGAAGGCTGAGGTAGAAGGATCATGAGTTCAAGGCCAGCCTGAAAGACATAGAAAGAACTTGTCTCAAAAGAATAAAATAAAAGAAAACAGTCCACCAGTTAGAGCAAACGAGAAACTGAAGAATGCAGATCTTTGGTGGACAGTCTTTTTAGCACCGAGTCTACTCAGTTGCTGGGACACCAGCATTCCAAGAACAGTGTAAGTTAAATGACAATGAAGTTCAAATAAAGACATAATTAACAAATCAAGAGAGCTGGAGACATCGAGTTAGATATATGAGTGCTCATGTTTCCCCATCCTTCATCAGGAGGCATTTATAGTGCTTAGGATTAAAATGGAGCATTAAGGGGGAAATTAACAACACTTCTGCTAGTGTTTTCAGTCTTCACTTTTATCAGACTCTGATGAGGAATGATACATTTTATAGTGAAGAATTACATTTTAACAAATTCTTCAGTTTACCTTCCATTGCTTTTTCTTCATTTAAATCAGGAAACATCAACTGAATAACTTTTGTTAAAATATCAAGTCTGCCAGCCTGGTCTACAGAGTGAGGACAGCCAAGACTACACAGAGAAACTCTGTCTCGACAAACAAAAACAAACAAACATCCAGTTTGCAACTGTGTTTGCTTCTCTCCCTCTTTTCGTCTGTCTTCCTGTGGGACTCCTGTGCCAGCTTCTTTAGTCACCACTGCGACAAACACCTGATGGAAAGAAACTGGAGGGCGAAAAGCTTTGTTTTCCCTCACAGTTTCGGGGGCTCGGGTCCTTCCCAAGAAACAGGGGAAGAATTAAAAGCAACAAAGCTCAAACATGCCGAGCATTTCTGTGAGCAGACACTGCTGAGACCTGTGTGTTCTTGCTGAATTATGGCCACCACCCTGCTCAGTGAGTTCTGATGTTCTTTGAGCTACTGCACACAAGGAGAGGGACTGGAAGGCTAGTGAGTAGCCTGCCCCTGGCTCCCCCATCAGGGTCAGAGCTGATATTCTGATTCCAAATCTGAGGTTTTGACTGCTGCATAACCTAACTTCTCAAGCAATCATAGGAGGTGTGCTCAGTGGAGTGGAACCATCTGAGCCTCCTGAAGATTCGTCACACAGGACTGGTCCTGTCACTCACACTCCAGTGGAATGAGGTCATGCCCACTCATAAAAATGAGATGAATTCAAGGTATGGCATTGAAGAGCAGGCCCATTCCCAGCCTCTTCCCTCTGTCAGCACACACGATTCTGGGGTCGGGGCAGCACCCACATCCACTGATCACTGCTGAGGTGCTTCCGCAGTTGGGGGTCTCACTTTAGATTCTGGGGTTCTGGATGTCCAGAGCCAGGAGTAGATTGCCTTCCCCTCAGGAGAAGCTGCTGTACAAGACCAGTGCCTTCTCTGGTCTCTGGGGGCTAGTGGTGATCTGTCACAGGAGAAATGCCATAAGATCTTTCTGTGCACAGTCACATGCATCCTCTCTCTCCAAGGTCTTCTGTGAAGTTCTCTGTGGTAGGTTAAAGGGTACCTTCATAAGAAAGAAAGGGCAGAGGAGACGGAAAGGGGAAAGATGAGAGAGGGGAGAAGAGAAGGGAGAAAGGGAAGGAATGGAGAAGGAGAGAGAGGGAAAGGGAGAGGAAGGGAGAGGAAAGTAAAAGGAGATGGGAGGGGAGGAAGGAGAAGGGAGGGAAAGAAGAAGGAAAGGGAAGAAAAGTGGGCAGAGAGAAAGGGAGAATTAGTCCACCTAGAACTGACTAATGTATTGTAAAGACGAAACTGGAGGAAGGATCTTTGAAGATTTAATTAAACCAAGGATCTTCAAAAGGGATCACATTGGGTTAGGATGACCCTAAATTCATAATGGTAAGTGGCCTTAAGAGATAAGAGAATGCAATATCTAGAGAAATCTGTGAAGGCTGAATTAGAGGCAGGGGTGATCTGCCTACAGCCTAGGTGGGCACGGATCCCAGTAGCCACCAAAGTCAGGGACAGGAGGCATGGAAAGATGCTCTCTTAGAACCCACAGCAGGAGTTTGCCTTGCCCTTAACTTGAACTCCCTCCTTCCTGAACTCGCAGGAAGCAAACCTCTGCTGATGTAGCTACAACTTGGGGAAACAACATTAAGGTCTCCATGGTAACTTAATATATATAGCAAGGCTGCTCTCCTAGTGACTCACGCTTGCAAACATGCAATCTTCTTCTAAGAAGCTGCACCGTGGTTCAGTGAAGCTGAGTTCAGAACTCCACACAACAGTGTAAGTGTGAGGGGGGAAGGTCACCTAACACTTGTGAATGGCAGTGGGGAAGTGAAAGGGCATCCTCGACTCAGCTCATCACTTGCTCTACTAAGCAGCAGGAGAAAGTGACCAGGTGCCATTGCCCGGTCTCTGACAGCTCACCTTACAGCCATGAGAACCTGCTCTATTTCAGCAAACGGTTGTGAAGATCGAATTAGAGATTAGCTTTCAGAGTTTACACGCTTGTGGCTTTAGTGCTACTGGATAGAACAAAGAATTCCAGATTTTACAGGAGCTTTGTATAAAGTTACTGAAATAACTGTGTTCCAGACGAAAGAAGAGAGGGTCTGTGATAAAGAGAAGGGCAGACTCTGTCTGAGGAACTCCAGTTCCACCACAGAGTTCGTACCAAGCACCTGACCTCCATGCAGTGCGATTTTCTTCCAATATAGGGCCATTTCTAAGTTCTGAAGAAGAGCTTGAAAGGCTGAGATGCCATGTCCACACTGGAAATGGGTTTTTCCCTTCAGTCTGAGAATTCAGTTTTCAGTCATCAGAAGCATTTCACAGAGCCAGGCATGATGGAACACACCTGTAATCTCAGCACTTAAGAGGCGGAGACAGGAGCATGACCACAAGCTCAAACCAGGTTGGGATACAGAATGAGTACAAGACCGAGCTGGGATACAAGACAAAACTCTGTCCTAAACAATCAAATACACCCTTTCACGGGCGTAGTTCCTTTGTCATCAGCCCTGTTCTACAGGTGGAGACATTCAGCTGTGGACGTGTCTGTGGTAGGGCTGGGCTATGACTTCTGCTTCTGGAGCCTCAGCATCAAGCCTGTGCTAGGCTGGCCTCCCATCCAGGTATTGAGCACGTTCTGGAATATCTGATGAGGGATTTAAAACACAGAAAGGCAAACTCCCATCCCTAACTTAGAGGGTCCCAAGTCAGTGCAGGAGCCAGACTTGTGAACGATTTACTGTGCAACACGCACAGCCTCAGACAAACACATCTGCCCAGGCCCCTTAAGCTTCTGGAGAAGGCAGAATTGTCTCTGCCAGGAAGGGAAAGGAAAGCATCTCAGGGAAGGTGACTATGAGCCGGATCTGGTGGGAATAGGAGTTTACCGTTTTACAGGGAGGAAGAAACAGCCCAGTGTGCAGCAGGTGATGGATCTGGCAAATGAGAAATCACTGGATCTGAAGCCCAGAATCTATACATTTGGAGAGGTGGTGAGGCAAGGCAAGGGCAGTTCAGAGGTTAAGTCTGTGCAGACAGGAAGAGGCTTCAGTAAAGAGATTATATTTTATGCTCCACTCCTAACCAGCAAACTAGTGATCCTAGAGGTCCAAATTTGGCCCATAGACATGTTTTGATTGGCCTGTTGATGTTTAAAATCTTTTTAAAACTAGTTAGCTTTTAATCTAGTTAGCTGCCAACATTTAAAAGCAAGATTTTACCTATCTTGTCTTTCAATACTCATTTAACAAATATCTTAGAACTGGCAATGATCCGCCCGTGTTTTCCCATGCTTCTTGGGTGGTGCTGTGGGGAGATGTCTCTTCAGGTCCATCTCCTACTCTCTAGTCGCACCCCACCCTGCCCACTCCCCACTTCTCATTCCACTCCTATTCCATTCAATACAAGGGGTTATCTCGGGGGTTGTGAGCAGGTGACCAGTGGGAACAGGTTGACATAGGTAAAAGCTATGCTGAAGGTACACAGGAAGGGGAAAAATCAGGAAACAGAAACTTGAGACAGTGGGAAGGCGGCTGAGGGGGCTTGGCTGGAGGACGGAAGTGGGGTGGGAACCTTCACAGCCTTGTTTCTGTAGTACCACAGTTTCCTCTCACCCCCTATTAAGCATCACCCCTCCATCACCTGTGTCCCTGGGTACTTTACTTATTAAGTTGTGTGTCATGCGTCACCCCTGGCTAGAAAACCAACTCTCTGTGACCAGGAGACATGTTTGTTTCATGTACTGCGGTATTCTCGGTCCACAGAATGTTTCTGACAAACAGGTGTTTGATTCAGAGTTTTTTAATGGTGTTTTTTTTTTTTTATGACTTAACCACTTTTAAGCTTCTAAGCTCTCAGTACCTTGATAAATAACACAGCAGAAAGAGATTTTTGGAGCCTACCAGCACGGTCCAAGTCCGATCTCCCAATTCCCCCCACCCACACACAATTTTTCACACACCACCCTGAGAACTGTCTCCTCATCAGCACACCCTTGCAACTGCAGAGATACAGTCAGCCCTAGGAGGGCATGGGGCGGCTAGGAGCTGTTCACACTGCCACACTAGAGCAACCCTGACATTTGTACTGGGCCACTCAAAATCTTGGCCTCCTGGGACCTGAGCACCCTCTGCAAGGAGTCCCTAGATTGGCCAGTCTTTATCTCCACAGTAGTTTCCTTACTGGTTTTCTGAACAAGTTCCAGAGCTGTCAGAGCCTCCCTTTGATGTTTAATTGCTTAATTATCAGTTTACTCCACTAACTTAAATAAAGAGAAGAGAAACAAAAAAGGGGGTAGAGTTGGAGCTGCCTGGAGAGTAAGGCTCCTTGTGTCTGTGACAGTACTTTTGAGCAGAGGGAGCTTTTCTCACAACCTAAGTCCAGCGGCCTGTCTCCTCAGGCACCACCTGACCTCCTGGTCCCATCCTATCAAGCTCAGCACTTGGGTGAAGAATGCAAGAGCAGCTGAACCCCCACAGCCACAGATGTACCTTTTGCCCATCATAAAAATCTAAACTTTTTCTAAGGTCCAGGAAGCATGCCTGGGTGCTCAACCATTCTGTTCTCTGATCCTGTTTTCCTCACCCCTCCTCCTTCCCCTAAACCATGTACAGTGACTTCCTCCATTTTTGTAATTTACAGTCTCACAGCACAAGAATGGTCACCCAGGGTCCCATACCTACTGTCTCAGCTAGTTCCCACAGCAAACACTTACCTCAGCCTCCTCCTCAGGATTTGGCATCTATTTCTCAGGTCTTTCAGTAGAATGCAGTGTGACAGCAGAACCAAGATGGAAAACCGAAACCTTTAGGACTCAGGACACTGAGACCTAATGAACAGATGCTGAGAACCATGACACGGGGATTTCAAATGGAGGAGACTATGGACCACTATGATAATGTCAATGACATGATTTGGGTGTTGTAAGCTAGCTGTCTTCTTAGGTTGTATGTTTTCAATGATATTTCAAGCAGATACTTCTGCTGACCCTTCGGGTCTACAAAGACGCCCATTCTCTGTCCTGCAAAGGACCTGGTTTGTTCCTATTCAGCAGAATAAGCAAGAGTCAGAAAGATAAATATCACATGCAGAGTGTGGATTGTAAAAACCGAGGGGCCAAGAGTGGAAAGCAGACTGTCTGGGAAGTGATGAGCACGGTTGGAAGAAGAAGGGGCATGAGGGTGATGAGTAGATGTGAGCAAGGTGCATCCCCTACCTGTGTAGAGAGCACACAGGGAACACTAGTTATTTGCACAGGTAACATATGCTAATTAAAAAAGCAATTATCTCTTAGCATTTTTCTTGATCCCTGACCCTCCTTGGTCAGCATCTTTTCCAACAGGACAAGCTCAAACAGCATTTGACAACCACCCTCTGGAAGACGACAGAGAGCAAAAGGAACTGAATCAAATCTTCTTAACTTTCCACTTCTGACCAAAGGAAATTTTTATACAACCCTGGGGTGTGTAGATATAGATAGAGATATAGAAATTAGGTATACAAATCAGATCTTAACTAATAAAGGTTACTTTAATTTTTTTTTAAACAATTATTTGGCATAAATATAATTTTACCATTTATGAAAAATGAAAAGAAACGTGTATGCTAATGAGATGGGTGTGTATATTTTTACACAATGAATTAAATATTGGCTAAAAATTTGATACTGAAGGACACAGAGCTTCTTCAACATTGATCAATATTTTGATTTTATAGCCCTCAATGCAGAAAATGCTACTTCACTTAATTATATAGTACAAAAGCAGAAGTATGTTAGCACTATTTGGAAATTCTGTCCTATCCCAAAATTTGACATTTTTTTGTCTTTTTTTTTTTTACAAAGCTTGTCAGCAGCTCTTTATAATCAAATTACTTTTTAATCAAAGATTTTAACACAATACTATCAAAAGTTGTAATAATTTGATGCTTAGATGCCAAGGAGTCAGGGGTGATATTTAGGCCTTTGTTTGAGTGATTAAACCATTATGTTCATTTAAGAGCAGAAAAGTTCATGTGCACAGTAAGAACACTAGATTCATAACGCACATTGGTGTCAGATCTGAGCCACATGCTCCAGCTGTTGGTTGCTAATCTGTGGTTAGAGCACATGCATGGTGCAAGTGCCCGTGTTGCATTAACTGGGGCAGCAATGGGGTTCTGCATTGCAACAAGGGGTCTACCGGTTCCCCACAGTGGACTTGGGGAGGGAAGGGGCTTAGTCAGCCACGAGTGTCCAGCAAAGTCCGGAAAAGGTGAGCCTGGCAGAGCTATCAGCCACACTTGAGCCTGAGGATTGTCAGGAAGCAACAGTATGCATCGGCACATTTTTCTCATTTTCCTAGTCCTCACATATTTTCAACCACGCTCTTTGTAGAAAATGGCAGCCAGCCTCAGTTCAGCTGAAGGAAAAGCAGGGCCAGACATGGAAAATTCAAAGGGTCTGACCCGTACCTTAAGAAGTTGGGAGCTAGAGAATGTGGGCTCCAGTCAAGCAGGAAAGCCACCGTGGAGTACCAGCTGAAGCTGGATGAGACTTATCGGATAATCTGATTTTTAGAGGGCATCAGCAAATCCAAATTTCATATGAACTCTTCCAATTTTCCAAAGCAGATAAGTAAAACTCACTTGACATATTACTTGAGCCATAAATCCCAGCTTCGGAATATCCAGGGTTACAAGATCTCAGCCATGAGCTAAGGACAGATGCACGGAGGAGCCAGAAGTTCAGGTTTGGGGCCCAGAGCCGCTTGTTTCCTGCACCATTTCTTACATCGTCTGAGAGACACCTGCAGATACAGCCGCTGCTTCCAGGCCTGTGCCCTACCACCTACCACCTTCACAGAACAGCGTCTTGTGCCCCACTCCCACTGGTGGGCGTGGCATGCCACTGGTCCTCGCGCTCCAGTGAGCATCAGCATCTTCTGAAGAACTTGTTCACACGTGGCCTTTGCTCATTACTGAGTAGGCCTGGGCATCTGCATTCCTGAAAAGGGTCTGGTGATAAACCTGCTTCCTCTGCCAAAGCCTCACTCCAAGAAAAATGCTTTGGACCAAAGAAAAACTGGTCCTGATGGCAGGAAAGGATACTAGACCTGGGAAAGCGTTTAAACATATGAGTGGGAGAGAGCTTCTCAGACAGCTCTAGGAATGCGGCAATGTCTACTAGGCTTTTCCACTGTGGAAGACCAATAGATCCACGAGGACCTGGGGAGGGAAGAGGCTCAGTGAGCTACGGGTATCCAGCAAAGTCCAGGCAAAGATGAGCCTGGCAGATCTATCAGCCACTTGACTGGAGTCTGAGGATCATAAAAAAAAAAAAAAATTATACACTAGCTCATTTTCCCTATTTTCCTAGCCCTCACATGTTTTTCAACCATACTCTTTGGGAATGGCAGCCTCAGTTTACCTGAAGGGAAAGCAGGGCCCAAACATGGTAAAGCCAAATTTGGACTTAGCATTTGAGGAGAACAGTACCCCCAGGGTCCAGCAAGATAAGGGTTTATTGAGCACCTACTTATGAAATTCATAGGAGGAGATAAGAAAGATAAGGTCACATTATGAAGGACAGAGGAGTTTGGACATTTTAACAGGTGAGTCTTCTTAACATCTTCCCCCACTTGCCATTGACTGAAACAACCAGAAAAAAAAAATAACATCAAAAAGTTTTCCCATTGGGAAAATGAATGAATAGGATTCTGAATATTTAGTTTCCTGATAGAGAAATTCCTTAGAGATGTTACCAAATGAGGTGGGCATGACACATTCATCTGGTTTCCTTTCCCCGTGGACAGGATCATTAAAGTATTCAAATTAACTGGGTGTGATCAAGAATTAAATCCAGCTCATTCATAAGGGACACACAGAAGCATCTTTCATCTTAATATACTGACAGGATTCTTCCGACTTCAAGAAGGTATGAAGAGGATGGAACTTGTAAAAAAAAAAAAAATGGGGGAAAGACTGCAACTCAGCTCTGAGCAGAATCGGTAATAAAACGTGGACTCCCCTGTGAATCCCCGCCTTGTCTGTCCTCTTCAGCTGAGCTCATTATTTTATTTCACTACTTGATAGGTTGAAAAATTGCCTGCAAACTGGTTAATTAGGACTAACAGTACTTAGTAACTGGGGAGACAATTGCAGCTGGAGAAATTAATGCTGAAATCGAGGGAGCTCCCGATTCATCTATCAAGTGCATGGAGATACAAATGGGGTCCACCTCACTGTGGAATCAGTCTAGCCATGTGTAGTCCTTCCCAGAGGGACTGGGGGGTTTCTCAGGCTGAGTTTCGGGGCTGTAAGTGGTAAGAAGCAAAAAGCCACCAGGATGAGGGGCTGAGGGTTGAGGGTGTAGGTCAGTGATACTACATGTGCTTTATGTGAGGCTGTGGCTCACATTCCAGGAACCTTCCAAAATACTCCACTGTGAGGCAAATCAATGTAGGACTTCCAAGGGTGGGAATGTGCTGTGTGCCCCATGTTCATGCACCTGAAAATGTATGGGTTGATACCTAAACACCACTATACAACATTAAGATGTGGGTCTTTGGAACATAATTATGATGCGGCATTGTCAGGAGGGTGGAGCCCTTGTGGGTAGAATTAGTGACCTTTAAAGAGAGCCCAGAGAACTCCTCACTTCTCCCTTGTGAGAACATAGCAAAAAAGACAGCATCTATGAACCAGGAAGTAAGCATGGCCACACTTTGAGCTTGGACTTCTGGCCTTCAGTGTGAAAGCCAACTATAGCTGTTTACAAGATACCCAGCCTGTAGCATTTTGTTATAGTAATGAACTAAGGCAAGAATATTAAATAAATAAGGAACCAAGGTGTCTCTCTCCTTCCTTTTGTCTCCTTCTCCCTATCTCTCCTTGTGTGACCATGATCTTCTATCTCTGATTTCCCTTAGGGACTGGCTTCATTTCCCTCTCTGCATTCAACTGCCCTTCCCCCTCAGGGATTTTGTGCATTACCCTAAATGCATATCTTCTTCTTGTAGGTATTGGGGCTCCTCTTCTTCCCATTCATGAGTCACATAATTTGGGTACAGTCCCACTGACCAGCACTGTGGATGAAACTCATCACCAAAACCCACCACATCAGCTCATCACCTCGCTGTGGCCAGCTGAGGGTCGGTCTAATGGTCAAATCACAACCAGTAACATGCACTGGGCTTCTGGGAGGTATGTTGAAGAGAGACTCTCCTCTTCTGTGAAGCTTCTCAATGGACATGTAGGCTTACGGACCACTGGACTCATATTGCTGTTGCCAAGAGAAATTCTATTTGAGGATAAATTGAGCCTGAGGAGTTGCACTGAGCTCAACAATAAATGTAGAAATGGGCTGGATGGCAGCATTCAAACTCTTACCCCAAGTGGTACCCACATAATCCTGAGACTTGCAGTTGTCTCAACCAGCAAACCTTGACTTAGTATGTGAATTAATTTGTTATTAACTCCATTTCAATTCCTAGTGAGTCTCCTGTCTTGGTTTTGAATTGTGAAGCCCCTAGCTTTGAAGTGATGCCATACAGCCTTTCAATTCCTACACTATGGTCAGCAAGACCATCTGATTATGCTTTTGGTGTCTTTCACCATTTCCTCCAAAGAGACTTAGATTAAATCTGTCTGGTCAAGGATTGGATCTTGTGATTCACCACCATCCAATCAAGTGCAGTCAGAAGGTGTTGGTCAACAATACAAGCATGCTTACCCTCCAGAAGGGACTGTAGGAGAAGAGAAATCAGAAAATAATGACCAAATCATGACTTGTATACCCTTTCTCAGCTCTCTTGGCTGACTGAAAAAGTAAGGTGGTTTCTCTAACACAGGCACCCGTTCTGCTTTGGCAGTATCAGCTTTAGAGTGTAAGCATCTGTGCTGGATAGTTTTGTGTCAACTTCACATAAGCTGAAGTCATCTGAGAGGAGGGAATCTCAATTAAGGAAAATGCTTCCATGAGATGGGTCTGTAGGAAAGACTGTAAGGCATTTTCTTAATTTGTGATCAATGCAGGGGGAGGGGGCAGCCCATTATGCATGGTGCCATCCTGGGCTGGTGGTCCTGGATTCTATAAGAAAGCAGGCTAAGCAAGCCACGAGGAGCAAGCCAGTAAGCAGCGCTCCTCTATGGCCTCTGCATCAGCTCCTGCCTCCAGGTTCCTGCCCTGTTTCGCCCTGACTTCCTTTCGATGATGAATAGTGCTATGGAAGTATAAACCAAATAAACACTTTCCTCCCCAAGTTGCTTTTCAGCCTTGGTGTTTCATCACAGCAATAGTAACCCTGACTGACAGCATCTTTACAGCTGATGGGCCCTGGTAACAGTATTCAGTTCTGCCAGGCTTTTGAGTGAGCCCTGGAGTCTCATGGTGCTAAGAGTAGGAATTCTTACTTAGATTCTCTCTGCTGAGGGAGTTCATGTACCTCCAGAAACAAGGCCTTCAGCATCGTACCACTGGTAAATTTTCAAATTCAGGCCACAGTTGATGTGGTGGTTTGAATAGGAATGGCCCGCATAGAGACTCATGTGTTTGAATGCTTGGCCCATAGGGCACTATTAGAAGGTGTGGCTTTGTTGAGGAAGTATGTCACTGTGGGAGTGGGCTCTGAGGTCTCATATACTCAAACTACACCCTGTGTTGCACACAGTCTCCTGCTGCCTGAAGATCAAGATGTAGAACTCCCAGCTCCTTCTCCAGAACCATGTCTACCTGCATGCCACCATGCTCCTCACGATGATGATAATGGACTAAACCTCTGAAACTATAAGTCAGCCCCAATTAAATGTTTCCTTTATAAGAGCTGCAGTGATTGTGTTGTCTCTTCACAGCAGTAGAAACCTAACTAAGACAGTTGGCTAGCATACAAACTCTGTTTTTCATGTAGCACTGGTTGGGAGTAAGTAGGATATTTTGAAGTTCCCAGGTACATCTGTCTTTGCATTAGAAGGAGAAAGTATTAGCTCATTATCACAGATGCCCAGCACATATTTTCTAAATATTAGCCTTAAGACAGACAGAAAAAAAAAGAGGCCTCCTAAAGAATCTTAGTTCAGCAAGGACAAGAAAATTGTTTAAGATCTTAAGAAGAAGAAATGATGCACCTCATTTATTTGCCAAAAATGAGGCTGGTCTCCAGAAGGGTCATCCTGGTGGCTGCTCACTGCTGTCAGAAGGTGGTGCTGCTGATACTAGATGATGTTCCTAAGATGCACACTACAATCATACCGATAAGGACACAGCAGAGGCTGTCTGTTACATACCTGGGGCTCTGTGCCCACGTGGGGTCCCAACTCTTAGGTAGCCTCCCCATGGTGGATTCAACTTATGCTGGACTTCAAGAATTTTAAGGCAACCTTATGCTTTCCACCCCAATCTCCTGTAGAAGATACAAGAAAGAGTATACCCTGCTCAAAGAATTGTTCATGATCTGTGTGGCGTGTGAGGGTAGGGATGGGAGCTGCTAAGGCAGAAGGGCCAGAAGTCCTTAATTCTTTGGTGTTCACATGTGTTTCAGTCTCTTACAATGTTCCTCACTCCAGGGCATGTGTTTAATGTGAAACCTGTTCTCCATTTAGGAATTATTCTTTTCATTCTGGTTCTTTATTACAGATGAATCCTCTATTCCTTTATATGTGGTGTATGAGAGGGTGTGTGTGTATGTGTGTGTGTGTGTGTGTGTGTGTGCACGTGGTGGGATATTTCACCCCATATACATAAATGGTGTCCAGAGAAGGATACCATGTGTCTTCCTCTACCACTCTTCGCTTTATTGCCTTGAGATCTCTCAGTGAACCTGAAACTATGCATTTAAACTAAGCTGGCTGGTCAGCAAGCTCTCAGGGTCCACCATATCTGATCCTGACCCCTCAGTGAAGGATTAAAAGCTTTTATGTGTATGCTGATGATTCCAGCTTCAGTTCTCATACTCGCCAAGGAAGCACTGTTATCCACAGAGCCATTCTTCTACCCCTTAATCCTTTTTTCTGAGACTCTATTGGGTTTATCTAGAAAACACTTCCAAGTCCATTATAATGGCAGCTTATCATGAGACTTGCTCTGATCTTCAAAATAGTTGACAGCTGAAGACATCTTCATTAACATCTGGCATCTTAAGGGCTCACCCTGGCAGAACTCATCATTGGTGAGGTTATATAATAGGTACTCAGTAAAAATTTGGTTGTGTTATTTTCACACATATCTCTAGTATCCAGTATTCTGTTGACTTAGTTTATTTCAAAATGATGATTAAATTCCTAAAAGTTCACAGAAATGACAAGGGAGTTCTGGGTACCTTTCATCCATTTTCCCTCACACCATCTTGCCTTAATGGTGTGCAGTACCTGAACAGCAACTTGACACTGTGTTGCAATCTCTTGTGTGTAGCTTCCTTCAGCCATCATAATCAAGACCAGGAACAATTCCATCACTGTGACAACCCCGCCCTGATGCTCCTCTGTGGTCATACTCTCTACCACTACCAACACTGCTGCCGCCACCTCTATCTCTGCAAGAATCCTAATGACAGGTGATCACTTGTCTCTTTTCAGTTTGATGATGCTATAATGGACTAAATGAGCATTTATATGGTTTTGATCATGAATGGTCCCCAAAGAGCTTTACATAAAGACTTATTCCCTATTCCCCCAGGTATTATGCTGAGAGGTAGTAGAACCATTAAGAGGAAGGACCTCCTGGGATATCTTTTGGTACTTGCAAGCATGGCCTTTGGAGGGAGTGCTGGATCCCAGTCTTTTCCTTTCCCTCTTTGTTCCTTGGCCGGTGCTGAGGTGACTGGTTTTAATTTATCACATGCTCCCTGCCACGAGCATCCTCACCAGAGACCCATTGGGATGAACAGATTCATGGGCTGGAACCTCCAAACCTATAGCCAAAGTGACTTTGTTCCAGGCTTTTTCTTTTGGGCCACCAACCAGCTCCCACATCATGACAGGGAAACTTATTATTAATTATGAATGCTCAGCCTTAGCTTATGCTTGTTTCTGACTAACTTTTTTTCTTTAACTAGAATTAACCCATTTCTCTTCATCTATGTTTTGCCTCGGGGCTTTTTAACTTTTCTTTCTGGATGTCCTACTTTGTGTCTGCTGGCTGGCAACTGCATGGCTGGCACTAGGCGTCTTCCTCTCTTTTCCCCTCATTCTCTCCTCCTTCTCTTCTTCTCTTCTCTTCTCTTCTCTTCTCTTCTCTTCTCTTCTCTTCTCTTCTTCTCTTCTCTTCTCTTCTCTTCTCTTCTTCTTCTCTTCTCTTCTCTTCTCTTCTCTTCTCTTCTCTTCTCTTCTCTCTTCTCTGCCTGCCATCCCCGCCTATCCTTTCTTTGCCTAACTATTGACCATTCAGCTCTTTATTAGATCAATCAAGCGCCTTAGGCAGGCAAGTTGAAATAGCAAAACATCTTTTCATAATTAAACAAATGCAGCAGAAACAAATGTAACACTTATTTACGTTGTTAAAGTAATATTCTACATGGCCCTTTCTCTGTAAGTTTAAAATCTCAGACACTTTGTTAATGGTGAGGGATGTGTCACTAATAGAGTATGTGGCCTTTTGATATTGGTCTTTTCCATTTGGTGTGATGCCCTTGAGATTCACTGCAGTTATTGACTAGATCCACAGACAATTTGTTTTCATTGTTATAATGTATTCTTTATAATGCATTACCACAGCTTATTTACCCATGCTTGTGTAGAGGGACACTTTATTTGTTCCTGACTTTTAATTACTTTAATACAGTTGCTACAAACATCCATGCATAACCTTGTGTTTACATATAACCTAGGAATGCAATTGCTGATTGTATGGTAAATATATTTAGCTTTTAAAATATCAAACTTGTTTATCAAAGTAGCTGGGTAATTTCACAACTTCACCAACAATATGTGGATAGATCTGTTTACTCACATCCTCCCCTCGAGATTGTGCTTACTCTTATTCTTAAATTTCAGCTGTTTTAATAGGCATGTAGTAATAACTCATTATGTTCTTAATTTGTTCTTTCCAGAAGGCCAATATGATGGTTAATTTTGATTGACAGTATGACTGGATGAGGAGAAGCCCTTGGGCATTGATGAATAAGCCTGTAAGGAATTTACTGGAGAAATTAACTAAGGGGGAAACAGACCTGCCATGAATGTGGATTGCACCATCCCATAAGGCAGGATCCTAAAATTAAGAGCCAGCTGAGCACGTTAGCCTCCCCCTTTCTGGGCTTCCTAATTCACCAAGGTGTGATCAAGCAGCCTCCTACTGCCACAGGAAGAAGGCACTGCCACCACATGCCTTTCTCTCCATGATGGACTGTGCCTGCTAATGCAGGAGCCAAGATAAACCCTTCCTTCCTATAGTCACTTCTTGTGGGTGTTTTGTGACAGCAAAAGAGATGTGTACGCATGCAGCTGTGACATCAGGCACCTCCACTTGTGCTCATTGGCCATCGTTCCCATCTGCTCATCAGAATATCTACCTTGCCTTTTGTCCATGTCCTAATTGCACTCTTAAATTACTGTTGTGCTTTATCAATTTGGAAATACACCTTAGTTACTAGTACCTGGCTATATACTTACCGTTTGTAAATATTTTGTCCCAATGCACGGCTTTTTCACCCTATTACCTGGTTCTTTTTACTTTGATGAATGAAGTCTAGTGAAATGGTTTGTTTTTTAAATGATCTGTATGTTTGCATTATGACTAAGAAGAGCCTTTCAGTAAGTTCTATATTCAGAAAATTCAATGCTATTTCAAAATATCTTATAGTTTTATTCTACGCATTCAAGTCAATGACTCATTTTAAGCTAACTTCGTGTAAAGTAAAGATTTAATCAATTTTCCGTTTAGCCTGTTTTCTAGCTGTTCTGGAATCTTATGTCAAAAGAGCTATTCTCCTTCCATTGAATTAATCCACCTTTTTTTGTAATAAATAAAGAAATAAATAAACTGATCTTATTTGTGTGAAGCTATTTGTGACTTACTCTGTTCCACTGAGCTGCACATCTATTCCTTTATCAATACCACACAGACTTGACTAATGTCATTTTATACAATAAATGTCCTCACTGGACATAGGGTCCCTTCCATTTGATTTTCATTTTCAGAATGACTTAGCTGGTCTAATGACTTTTACTTTGCATATAAATTTTATGTTTGTTTTATGTGTATGGGTGTTTAGCCTGCACATGTGTCTGTGCACCTTGAGTATGCAATGCCCAGGGAGGCCAGAAGAGGGCATTAGATTCCCCTGGAACTGGAACTGTAAACAGTTGTGAGCTGCCATGTGGGTGCTGGGAATGGAACCCAAGTCCTCTGAAAGAGCAGTCAGTGTTCTTAACCATTGAACCTTCTCTGCAGCTCTCAAATAAATTTAAAAAAAAAATCTTTCCATGTATCTAAAATCTTTTGCTTGGATTTTCATAGAAACTGCATTAAGACTTTATACCAATGTGATGAATATTCAAATCTTTACCTCCTTGAATCTTCTGAGACACAAACACAGATTATCTCTCCACTTGTTTGGACCTTCTTTCTTTCATTCTTGTTTTGTAGTTTTGAACATATAAATTGTATGTAAATTTTAAAATATTTTTATTAAAATTTTGAGAATTTTATGCAATGTATTTTGGTCCTATGCACCCTACCTCCTCCCAGATCTGCCCCCAACTCCCTCTCCTCTCAACTTAATGTTCTCTACATCCTATCTCTCCCTCTGTCTGTGACAGAGGCACTGCACAAGGCCAAGCCAGGCAACCTTGTAGCACAGAGTGGGACGGGGTTGTTTCTGAGCCTCCACCCATCATTGTGGAGCTGTGGACAGTTGATGGCTTAGGAAGGGAGAGTCCCTTAGGGGTTCGGTTCCTGGCAGGCTGAATGGCCCCGCATCCAGAAGTGGATAGACAACACAGATTAAAGCATATTTTGTCAGATGTCTACCAAATCACTGATCATTTTGTTGCAACTGTAAACGGTATGGCATTTATAGCTTCCCCCGTTGTGTCTGTTGCTTGTAGACACCAACATAATTGACTTAGGCCTGTTGTGGTTATAACTTGCTCAAGTCATCTTTCTGTAAATTCCTTGAGAATGTTTTATGTAGAAAAGTCTTTCTTTCTACCAGTAGGGACGCTTATCATTTCCCAATTCAGCCAGAGATGATTTAGCGGTTAAGAACCATGATTGCTCTTTCAGAGGACCTGGGTTCCATTCCCAGCATGCACATGGTAGCTCACAACTGTTTGTAGCTACAGTTACAGGTGAATACGACTGCCCTCTTCTGGGAAATAAAAAAAAAATCCTCTTACCTCCTTTTGGCTGCTCTGGTGACAGCTACAGCATTGAGTGTTGGCCCAGCATGCAGAGCAGCATTACTATGCCGTTCTTCTCTCAGCACAAAGTTGTTCTGGCCTTCTCCATTAAGTCTGATGTTAACTACAAAAATTTAAAAGTGTGAGTCAGAGGGATCCCCTGTATTCCTGTTTTCTCAGGAGTGTGTTTTTATGGGTGGGTGTTGTATTTTGTCAAATGATTTTTCTGCATCATCTCATATAACAATCTAATTTTCATTCTTTAGCTCATACAACGATGAATTGTGTTGGCTTTTCAAAGTGTGACCCAGGCTTCCATCTCTATAATTAAAATCATTATTGATTTTACAAATTACATATATTTATTGTATCAAGGTAGTTGCAATTAATAGCTACAGGGATAGGGAGAGTCAGTTTCCTGCAGTGGTGTGACACTGGGTACATCAACCACTCTCCAAGGCAGCCCCATGCCCAGGAGTAGTTGGCCCACACAAATTGGGTTCCATGGTGTTTTGCTGGTTGTTGTTTTGGTTTGGGATGAAGGGGTATGTGTGTGTCAGGAGGTAGAGTTGTTAGTTTTGGTTTTGGTTTTGGTTTTCTCTTTTAAAAGAAAGAAGGAACATGAAGCTAGATAGTAAGGGAGGGGAAGGAATAAGACCAAAATATATTGAATGTAAGTCTCAAAAAATTAATTAAAAAATAAAACTCGTTTAAAAAATATAGTACTTTCTCCTGGCCTCTGAGTTTGTGATAAGCAGTCAATTCTTTTCATGATCATCTCTCCCCTGTAAGTAATATAAAATATATAATTTCTTACTGGCCACATTAAAGAGTCTCCTGTCTTTGGAATTTAGAAGTTGCTTGTGATATATTCTGTTGTAGATACATTTATCTTGTTTGGAATTGACTCTGTTTATTGAGTTTTTAGGCATAAGCCCTTTGCCAAATTTGGGGCATTTTCAGCCATTGTGTCTTAGAATAGATTTTCATCCTGGTTCCTTTTGTTATCCTCTGACAGTGGTGATGTGGGGGGTGAGAGCTTTGGCCATGTGGCCTGACACGCTGTT
Source organism: Peromyscus nudipes (assembly GCA_902168325.1). Lineage (NCBI taxonomy): Eukaryota > Metazoa > Chordata > Mammalia > Rodentia > Cricetidae > Peromyscus > Peromyscus nudipes. Next base: position 47,045 of record CABHPH010150673.1, read on the forward strand.
CATCTTCCCATCTGTTTCCTGTCTGTACTTCAGGTTGGTTAATAATTTGTGCTTAAGCTCATTGATTCTTACCCTTACCTCCCAGATACCTCTGCTTAGCCAGTTTACTCCGTTTTTTGTAATATTTTAATATAAAAATGTCATCTTGTTTTCTCTGATCTTGTATTTCTTTGCTAACGATGTCTATTCTTTTCTGCAGCTTCATTTGTTTCTGCTGTGGTCTCTGTCCCTGACTGAGGCATTTCTGTAGGGCTCCCCTCTACATTTCTGTCCGAGAAGTCTGGAATGTGTCCCCTTGGAACTGGGTTCTGTGCGTGGCCTGTGTTTCATTCTGGTTGATCTCTCTCTGATTGATGGGTATGATGAGTGACTTTATTAACATCTGACCATTTGGGATATTATGTTAAGATTCTGAATCTTGCCAAAATTATGGTTCCTACCAGTTCTTCTCTGACAGTGCTCCTAAGGAGAATGCAGAGGACACCCTATCATTACAGTCACCTAGAGCAGAATTTTGGGACTTCCAGTCATTTGTGCTGGTACTGAGTGGGGAAAGGCTCCTTGTCACTGCTGGACATAACTAGCATCTCAGAGGACCCCTTTACATTCCTGCTAACACTACTTTCCTGGGAGGGGAGCCTCCATGGACACTGTAAATGACTTCATTACTGTTGGGAACTGGTGACTGTTCCAAGTTTCCCTTAGATCTCATCTGATCCCTTGAACTCCCCTGCCTCACCTCCCAAGTGATGGAATTACACTGAGTTCAACCATTCCCAGCTTTATTTGGTGCTCAAGATCAAACCCAGGGCTTTGCCCATGCTAGGCAAGCACTCTACTGACTGAGGCCCATCTCCAATACCAGAGAGAAAAATTCTAAATACACTGGACTGGTGACTGAAATTTTTCCCTACTAATTTTAACTTTTTATATTAAAATAATTACAGCTCCACAGAGTTGGAGAGAAATGTCCCAGAAAGTCCTCTGCACTGTTTATCAGTCTCCCACAGTACTGATACTTTTACAGCTGCACTTCATGTCAACACAACCACAGCCCTAGACAAGCCTTATTCAGATTTGATCAGTCAGTTGTAAATGCCTTTCTGGATTTGGGGTTTTGGGTGTGTAATTCCTTACAACCAGGCCATATCTGTACCTTTGTTCACCACCACCATGATCACTATGTTCAACAGCACTGTCACCAGGCTGCAGTCTCTCTACAGCCACCCTGCTTACCTCATTCAGGAGCATTTCTTCAGTTAGGTTATTTTGTGAAGATTATGCACATAGAAATTGTCCTTTGTGAAATACTTATAAAATGTAACATCATTTCCTTCACCCAAGTAGTTCACCTAAGTGTGGAGTATGGTGACAATTCACTCCTTTAATTCCTGAGCTGTGTTTTATTAATGAATGTACCATAGTTATTTAATAATTTATCCACTAAAGGATGTTTAAGAAATTTCCAATTTAGGGCTATTATGAATATGTATTAATATTTGTGTGTAAAATTCTAGATGGAAATATGCCTTCAGTTCTCTGGGGTATACACAGAGCCCAATTGTTGGTTCATGCAGTAAGTCCAATTTTGGGTTTTAAAAGAGCTGTATAATGGCTATTTGGAGTGGCTATGATTTGCATCCCCAGTGGCAGGAGTGAGCTGGTTTCTACAAATTCTGTGTGTGTGCGTGTGCGTGTGCGTGTGCGTGTGTGTGTGTGTGTGTGTGTGTGTGTG
>CABHPH010150674.1:0-21189 GCA_902168325.1 Peromyscus nudipes
GGTTCTGGGAAAGACGCAGCACACGTCGGTGTTCTCTGGAGAACTCTCCTCGGTCTACCTCTAGGGTCCAAGCAGGAAGAGAGCGTGGTGCATCCTGATCTTGGGTCTTCAGGGCCCTCCCTTGGCCCCGCTTTGTAGGCATGATAGTTACCGAAGCCTCAATGGGGGTTGGAACTTCCAGACCAAAGCTGGAATAGCTACCCACTACACCCCACAGTGATAGCTGTACTTGAATAAACTTTATCTTATTGTTCTTCAACAGTACCAAGTATAATTTTTTTCTTTAACAAAACCTCACATGTGTCAACAAAGTAAAAATGCATTAGTTGGATTTAGAAAGAGAACTCATGAAGGAAGTTAAGTTGTCTATAACTTTATAGACATAAATTTGACAACTTAGGTGAAATGGACCAACTCTTTCAAAGGATGAACTGACACAACTCGTTCAGTGTGAAATAGACAATTTGTCCAGCCTTATAACCATTAAGAAAATTGAATTTGTGATTTAAATGCTCCCAAAAAAGAAATCTCCAGACCCAAATGATTTTACTGGTGAATTCTACCAGATGTTTCAAGAGAAATTAGCAGAAATTCTACAAATCACTTCCAAAATGCAGAAGAGAGGGAGTACTGTCCAACTCAGTTTATGGTTCTATTATTACCCTGATACTAAAGCCAAACAAAGACCGTTAAAAAAAGAAGAAATATAAACTACAGAGCAAATACCCTCTTGAACAGAGACATGAATGTCTTTAACAAAATATTAACAAACAGAACTCAGAAATATTTTTAAAATTATATAACCTGACCAACTAGGATTGACTCCAGACATGAAAGGCCAGATCAGTGTTTAACAATCAGTAAATACAAACCACCATATTAGCATTCTCATGGAGAAAATCATATTGTCATATACATTGATAAGGGAAAAGTCTTTGACAAAATTAAGTGACAAAAATGCTCATAAATGCAGGAATAGAGTGAACCTTTCTAAAAATTGATAAAAACCATATCCTTGTTTTTACTTGTTTGTGGGTTTTATTTGTTTTGTTTTAAGCCTACTGATAACATTACGTTTACTATAAAAAAGACAATGATCTCTTCCCAAGATGTAGAGCCAAGCATATGCACATTCTTCACTCTTACTTAAAATAGAGTTGGAAGAGCCAACCAGTGCAATAAGACAAGAAAAGTAAATAAAGGCATGCATATCTAAAGGGAGAAATAAAGCTATAGAAAAAATTTACCAAAGACATGTTTGTATAAATTCTTGATAATGCTAAGAAAGGCTCATCTAATCAAATTGCTGAGTCAGCAAACCCATAGCAACAAGATAAACACACAAAATCAGTTGTATTTCTACATCCCCTCGAAGACTACACGTATACAAAAATTTAAATGTGAGATCATTTACAACTGCTCGAAACATTTTTTAATAAAGCATGTAAATCTAAGACAACATGTACAGGATTTCTATGCAGCAAACTGCAAAACAGTGATGTGAAAAATCAAAGAAGCTATAAGTAAATTTAGAGGCACAGTATGAATAATAGAGATGTCAACTCTCTCCAAATTAACACATAGAGTTAATAATTTGCTAGGGCTACTATAACAAGTTACCAGGAGCCGAATGGTTTAAAACAAAAGAAAATTTTTTCTTACACTTCTGAAGACCATAATTCCAAAATAAAGAGGTAACCAGGATAGGTCTTTCTGTGGTTGCTGAAGAAAAATATGATTTGTGATTCTCTCCCAGCTTCTCATGGTCCTTGGTATTCGTTGGCTTGTGGCAGCCTAGTATGAATATTTGCAACTATTTTCACATTGCCATCATCCTTGTGTGTCCATGTGTTTTCTCCTGCTCATATATAGACACAAGCCATTGTATTTCTCCATTCTGATCCAATAATGCTTCACCTTAAGTTAGCTCATTATCTCTATAAAGATGCTTTTTCCATATATGATCAGATACTGATGTTGTGGGTGAACATGGATTTCAGGAAGACACTGCTCAGCCCCTCAAAGTTAATGGAGTCCCTGCCACATGAAAATGGAAAAGGAGTAGTTTGTATAATTTAAGGAAGAACAGATGGAGAAATCAGTTGAAATCTACATAGCACCAGTGCACACCATAAGATACAGAAGGTGAAGTAAAAGCATGAACCAAAGAACAGAACTTAGACCCCAGACACAGACTCACACAGCTACTCCCAGAGATTGTTGACAAGGATACTATGGTGGTTTGAATGAAAAATGCCTCCCAAAGGCAATTGGTTTTTAATTGGTGACACTGTTTGGGAAGGTTATGGACCCTTTAAGAAGTAGAGCCTTGTTGGAGGAAGTACATAACTAAGGGCAGGCTCCACTTCCTGTTCTCTGTCTTCCCACTTCCCTGTGCAAATGATATGTGACCAGTCTGCTTCCTGACTGACAGCTGGGCCTCATATTCCTGCAGCCATGCCTTCCGAATCATGATGGACTGTATCCTCTCTGGAATTTTATGGCAAAAATCAATCCTTTCCTCCCTAACTTGTTCTTGGTCAGGGTGTTCGACTACAGCAAGAGAAAATAAACCAATACAGATACGAAAGCAGTTCTGTGGGGGAAGAGAGCCTTTTCACAAGCCAAGTAAATACCCGAAGAGCAGAAGCCAAGTTCCTGAACTAACCCTTCCATCTCACAGCTAACTCAAAGTGTATCAAGGCTTAAACATAATGGGAATCTTTGAGAGCTAGGTTAGGGAGAGTGTTTAAGGCTGACTCCAAACCTACTACCTATTTAAAGGGAAGATAAGCAACTGGGTTGCATCAAGTTAAAATTTTGTTGGCCAAGATGAGCATGATGGTCATGTTGGCGAGCCAGTAACCCCAGCCAGCACTCAAGAAGCCAAAGCAAGAGGCCAGTGAGTTGAAAGCCAGCCAAGGCTACCTAGTGAGTTCAAGGTTAGTTTTGCTTACAAACTGAAGCCCTGTCTCAAAATTCAATCCATCAGTATATCTCTTGCCCTGTGGATGACCCTATTAATAGGAAGAAACAATTGCAAAGCACATCTCTGGCATCAGCCTAGGAGCTAGGATAATAAGGACCTCTCAAAACTCAACGTTTTATGAAAACAGTCTAATCAGAAAATGGGCAAAAGACAGGCAGGGACATTTCACCTAAGAGGGTATACAGATGGCAAACAAGCACAGGAAAAGATGTTCACCATCATTAGCAATTAAGAGGATGCAATTTAAAGCCATAATGAGGTATCATTACACACCTATTAAAATGGCTGAGATTAAAAATAAAGTCAAATAGTGACACCACCAAATGCTGGTGAGGATGCCAAGAAAGTCAGTCACTCACGTGTGACTTTGGGAAATACAAAATAGCACAACCATGCTGGAAAGCAGTCTGGCCATTTCTTTAAACCTGTATCTACTACATGATGAACTATCAACATTTATCCTAGAGAGATGAAGGAAAGAAAGATATATACAAATGTTTGTAGTTGCTTTATTCATAACAGCCCCAAAATGGAAACAACTCAGATGTTCCTCAACAGATGAATGGTTAAACAATCTGGCAAATCTGTACCGCGGAACACTACTACTCACAAAGACTTGTACATGTAAACATGAGTATGTACATGCAACAGCCTCAAATGATTATGCTGAACCGAAGGGGGAAACAGTGCAAAAGGGTACATACTATGTGAGCTGATTGATTCATGTTTTATCAAAGTTATATAGGTGGGGACTAGAGTGATGGTCCAGTGGGGAAAGTGTTTGCCACAAAAGCACGAAGACCTGAGTTCAGATCCCTAGCATCCACATCAAAATCAGAACACAGTGGCACATGCGTTGAATCTCACATCTAGGAAGGTGGGCTCGGAGGGATCCTTGGGGCTTGACGGCCGCCTAATCTAGCCAAGTCATTGAGCTCCAGGTTCAATAAGAGACCCTGTCTCAAAATATAAGATGGATAGTCATGGAGGAAGATATGTACTACTGATCTCTGGCCTCCGTGTGCACATACAGATACGCACACATAACTACATACACACACATACACCACACATAGAAAATAGAGAACAGTTTATTGTTCTCTGCGTAAGCTCTGAAGGTTAGAAGGAAGAGAGAGAGGGAGTGACTATAAGAAGGCCATGTGATGGGGCATAGCTGAATGGTTGAGAGCAGAATAGTCAGTATGCAAAGGTCTTAAATTTCATCCCCCCTCCCCCAACCAAAGTTGCCATGAGGCATCCCTTTGGGGACAGAATGTTCTGTATTGTGTCAGTGTCACTGTCAACAATACAAGGCCACAACATACTACATATTTGCAAGATGTTATTATGGGGAGACAGCACACATGAGTAGTCTGACTTGTTCTTTCTACATGCTCCTTACATGTGAATTCACAATTGTCTTAACATCAAAAGCTAATTTAAACATCATCAGAACTGGGCCTGGAGAGAAGGCTCAACAATTAAGGGCACTTGCTGCTCTTCCAGAGCACCAAGGTTCAGTTCCCAAATACCCAGGTCTGGTGGCTCATAACCACCTGGACTCCAGCTCCAGAGGATATGACACACTCTTCTGGCCTCTGCAGGAAATGTACACAAATACCAAACACTGGAACACACACACACACACACACACACACACAAATAAAAAATGATTAGAACTGTGACTGCTTTGTAGTAAGTGGCATGTATGAGTGTTTGTTAAATTAAATTATTTGTTAAGCTACAAGAAAGAAGAGAGAGGAAGTGGTGGTTGGAATCAGGTATAGAAAAGCTTTGAGTAGATGCTTCATGATATCTAACAGAAAGCCAGAGGTGAATTAGAATTGATTCTTGGTACATCAACGATAAGACTACCTCAGAGACCATCAAAAAATACACACACATATTCCTATCTCCCAAGGGCAAAGCAGAGTGTCAAAGACAATTATTTTAAGACAAAAAGACAGCACAGGAAAACTATAAAAATGGACGGAGAGTGTATGGATTTAGTAGTGATAGTAATGGTGATGGCGTTGAGCATTGCACACTTAGGACCACTAGCTGGGAAGGTCAACTCGCGTCAATTCTATCGACATCCCACCTTGCAGATGAAGAACGTGAAGCCTGCAGAAGTTATAAAGTCACCCACCTTGCAGCCACACCAGGGAGTGAATGCTGACTTGAGAGCTGGTAGCTTCCTGCTGTGCTATACAGCTGCTCCCTAAGCTTAGAAATGATCTTCAGAGCTGCAGAGCATTGGTCATGAGATTTCCAACTGAGAAAAGGGAGGGCAGCTCAGAGAAGGCCACACCCAGCAAAAAGTGGGAAGATTCTGGCCCAATCCACATAAACCTGCTTCCCAGTCATTCCCTCAAAGGCTTTCCAAAACCAGTTTGAAGTCTGATGCTCCTTGTGTGAGGATGAGAATAAACTGAGAAAATCCTTAAAGTGTTAATTCATGACTGTTGGTGATGGTAATTATTTAAATGATACTGGTTAATTTGTTTTATTGTTTCACACAATTTGATTTATTTGCTATTTATTGGTTCACTTATATAACGAATAGGGTTAGATTAATAGATTTCCAAATGTAAATTCATCTCCATTAACGTTTATGAGCTACATTTGTAGATGAGGCTTAAATAAATACACAACCAAGAATAAAGATTACAGTATATTTTCAGAACAATAAAGAAAGGATGCAAATATATTCCAGAAACAGATAATAGATGAGATGCGGAAATTCACCATGAAAACTGCCTTCTAGAGGCCGAAGTCAAATTGTCATAAGGTGAATATGCAGTACTTCATTTTCCTTTTATAAAGGGGTGTGTGTGTGTGTGTGTGTGTGTGTGTGTGTATGTGTGTGTGTGTGTGTGTGTGTACACTGTGTATGAGTGCCCTCAAAAGCCAAAAGGGCATCAGATCCCCTGGAGCTGGAGTTATAGGCATTTGTGAGCTGCCCAACATGAGTGCTGAACTCAGGGTCCTCTTCAAGAGTAGCCAGCACTCTTAACTGCTGAGCTATCTCTTCAGCCCCAATATTTCATTGTCTTCCAAGTCCACTGAAAAATAACAAAATAATGATCCTAGGCCCTCAAAGAATTCTATAAACTGTGAAGGACCTCCTTGCTCTCCTGCGTAGAGCTGCCACTTGGAGTATCATACCAACTGTCTGACTATGAGAAAGGAGCCCCGGGGGGAAGTGTCTCTGACGCAGTCACCAGCTCAGAATCTCTGGCTCCAGCCACTGCTCCTGCAGAATACCACATAGAGGAGTCAGAGAAAAGACCAGGGGGGTTGCAAGCGCAACACTGTGCAATTAGGGCTGACATCATATAAGGACATTTCTAGAACTAAGTTGCCCTCTGACCTAGAATAGATAAATTCTTTCCAAGCACCAGAGCAGGGCATGATTGAGCACACCAGAAAAATACCTATTAGTGAAATTATTATGGCCACTCCATGTAGTTAAAAGGGAGGTTTATTTTGTGTGGTAACTCACAAGTGAAGGGATAGGCTACAGGGTCTGGGAAAGGTGTGACACAGTCCGGCGGTGTTCTCTGGAGAACTCTGCTTGGTCTACCTCCAGCGTCCAGGGTCCAGGAACCAAGAGAGCTGGCACATCCAGATCTCGGGTCTCTAGGGTCCTCTCTCTGCTCTGCCTTGTAGGCGTGACAGTTACCGAAGCCTCAATGGGGGTTGGAACTTCCAGGTCAAAGCTGGAATGGCTACCTGCTACAAATACCTCCATTAAGTGTGGCCTTGAAACCCTAAAAGGACTGCTTCATCTCATGTGGAGGGCAACAGAATTCCCTCTACATCTGAAAGGGTGACTTGATGGCTTGAACGAGCCAGCTAGCCAGTTCTTCACAAGTCCACATATGCAAAGCAATGCTTAATGAAGGGATTATATTGATAACAAGGGCAGGTGAAGGACAGGAAGACTAAACAGACTGCCTCGTTTTTCAACTTAATAATAACCATCATGGACTAAATTGTGCCCTTCCTCCTCAAAATTTCACACATTGAAGTCCTGGTTCTCAGGAGCTCAGATTGTGGCTTATAATGGGATTGCCTTTAAGAAGGTAACTGATTTAATATGAGCTCTTTGGAAGGAGGGGGAGGAGGGGACATTTGCTTAGGGCACAGAAGTACATGGACATAAAGACATAGAGCAAAGACTCAGTAGGAAGAACTCACCCTGCCATCACTTGGACTCAGGCTTCCAGCCTCCAGAGTGCTGAGAAAACAAATCTCTGCTTTCTTAGGGCAGATGCATACAAAGGAAGTGCCAGGCTGAGGTCATCATGGTCCCACCACCGAAGTGGGGGGGGGTCACAGCTCCTTGGTCTCCGCAATTGACGGTGTGGCATCATAGTGTAAACACAGAAGGCTGACTCTCTCCCCCTCCCCCCAACTTTTAAGGAGATATTTGTTATTCCTATTTTGGTGTCGTTCTTTTTTTGCTGAAACATTTCCTTCAATGCAGAAAGAAGAATGGAATTCCTGCTGTCAAGCAAATTGTGCAAATGCAAAGCTCTCTTCCATACGACGCAGCTGCCACCTACACGCCAGGAACAGACCTCACAAACCTAAATGACTGGTATGTTGGTCTTAGATTTCATTCTGTTTTTCGTTTTGAGTTTCAGTATAAACATGGCAAAGTAAAGATGAAAAACTGTCCCACACGGGAAGAAGTGGGTGTAGTTGGCCCTCAGATTCTGGGTTTGCCTTTAGGACTGTACATGAACATCCTTCCCTTGTACAATGACAAACATTTAGTCCAAAATCAAACATGTAATGAATCTGAGATGTTTCTGGCTGTGTTCGCCTGAGCCGCACTGTAGGACGTAACTGCAGCCTTCACCCTAAGCTTCTGGCACGTGGGCTCAGCACTGCGCATGCTCACCCCACGCTCAAGCCTCCTGCTCGGCTCACGTTTGAGAGTACCGTCTGTTAGAAGCTGCAGTGTCTTGAGTGTATGTACAGTCTTCTGCTCTCACGGAAACATAGCGGTTTAGTTACAGAAAACAAAGACTTCTAATATTTTCCTACCATCAGGTCCTCAACGTATAAGTAGCAAATTACTGTATCTTTTCCTTGTATTGCAATCATTACAATGTTTGATTTTTAAAATGGCTGCTTTGCTGACTTGAGTTTCATATAAAAAATATTACTAAGTGAATTTTGGCTTGTGGTTAGGAAAGAATTTCCACACATTTGTGAAATGGCTCTAAACATAATTATGTCATTTAGTACTATATACTCGTCATATATACAATATTCTCAACATTGGCAGTAATAAATCAAAATATTATCAACTCTGAAAAACAATGAAGATGTCCTATGTCCCGCAATATCAAATATTTCGTTAACATCTAATTCTTTATGTAAAAATAAATAAGCAGATACATCTAGTTTGCATGAGACTCGCATATTGACTTGCAAAATTATATGTACACCAAATAATATTTTAAAATAAATTTCTCTATAATTGATTATCAGTAAAATTTGATTTGTATACCTATTTTATAATGTATTTTATATACGTATGGGGTTGCATAAAAATGTCTGATGAAAAGAAGTTATGAGTGGAAAAGTTTTAGGAAACCTTAGTTTAAGCCCCTCAGACTGTGCATTTCTTTATCCAGCTGATTAAGTGTCATATGCTCAACTGTCATAGCCCATGGGACTGTCTTTAAGTTGACTGGAAAATCACCAGTTAATCCACCAAGCCAAGCAACTATTTGTTTTATTTTAGTTTACATTTGGGGACACAGTCTAGCTACATAGCCCAGGCTGCCCTCAGACTCATAGTCTCCTGTCTCAGCCTCCCAGTGCTGGGTTTCTAACTTGGCTAGAAAGTAAGACAGCCCTGAGCAATCTAACAGGTGGGGGTAATTAAGAGGTAAGATAGAGACAAAAAAAAATTAAAAATCTGACTGAGAATTTTCACTACAAACAATATTGAAATGGCATTTTTAAGTTCCCTGCATCCTTCTAACTTCTTTGGCATCAACTAGATCAGCACAGCTGCCCTTTGAGGCAGAGGTTATTAATTTCTCTTTAAGTTGAAACTGCACGAGAGAAAGACAAGGTCCCTTGGCCAACTGGTGACCGACAGGATGATGACCTCCTTGGAGTCCTAGACCTTTGTGCTGGCAGCTGCCTTGGGGCAGGGAGGGGAGCAATCCAGTCATTTTGCTTTTGTTTCTGTACCTCAGATAGGTGACTTCTTCAGAAAGAAATTCCATTCTCTGGGGGCTGGAGATGTAGCTCGGTTCATAGAGTCCTTGCCTAGTATCCCCCTCAAAAGAAAGGAAGAAAAACAGGGAGATAAAAAGGGAGGAAGGGAGGAAGCGAAGCTGAGGAGGAGGGAGGAGGAGGGAGAAAGAAAAGTCCCAAAGAACTCATTTCTCAAGTTAAATGTAAACTAGAAAGGACAGTGTCTAGAAAAGTACCTTCGTTAGAAGGAAACTCAAACATCCATGTAAACTGAACAGAATAATTTTTGGAGCATTCAGAAAGGAAGTGTGTCCATTATAATACTGTTCCTGTGATCCATGATGAGAAATTGTGCTGCAGAATAGCATTCCAGGAAATATCTAAAGAAACATCCAGAAGTGCCCGTCACTTGGCCAGAGGCAGACTCTATGGCAGGTCCCTTGGGACAGAAGGGACCACCATTGTCCTGTGGAGGAATCTGGAGGAATCCTGGAAGACTGCAAACGGTAACACTGAATGGAACTACGGACGACAGAAATGTCAACAGCACCTGGAAAAGGGACGGTGGGTGAAGTCACTTAAGCACTATTGGTCACTCCATTCTTCCAAAGACTTTCAAATCTCCGTCAGATACTTCCAGAAAAGTTAGGTCCAGAGTGCTTACCCCAAGCATTTGATAAACTGACATCTAACCATGTGCTCCACTAATAACATCACTACTTCTCTTAACTGTGGTTATATATGGAGATATGAATGTGGCTGGGTAGCTCATTGGTGAGATAACATAAGCTGTGGGACACGTTCATCCTCAAGAGTCAGTTTACAGCCAACTAATGGAAGTGCTAGGGACCCATCTTGCAGTCTGCTAGAAATGTTGTTGGAGAAAAGCATGTTCTTCAGATAATTGTGTCAATTGATGGAGTATCTAACATGAAGGGATGGTTCTACGAATTTCAGATGTGGTTAAAAAGAGAAAGGGGAGCCAGGTGGTAGTGGCGCACGCCTTTAATCCCAACACTCAGGAGGCAGAGCCAGGTGGATCTCTGTGAGTTTGAGGCCAGCCTGGTCTACAGAGCGAGTTCCAGGACAGGCTCCAAAGCTACACAGAGAAACCCTGTCTTGGAGAGAGAGAGAGAGAGAGAGAGAGAGAGAGAGAGAGAGAGAGAGAGAGAGAAAGGGCTTGTGATGCTTGAAGCCTTGCTGTGACAGATGAAACACGGTGGTCAAAAGACCGTTCAGTGCAGGAAGTTAAATTCCTTGAGGCACTAGAAAAGTCACAGTTAGCAAGGAGTACTCTATGTGATTCTATCTACAATGATAATATTGATAATTAGCTCACATATGGCTCTATTAGCCTACCTGTTTGTTGTAGTTCTCTCCTGATCTCATTTTTCAACCAATGAGGTCATTTCCTATGTTTAATCCATGGAAACTGAGGCATGGGATGGATAATTAACCCAAGTTTACATAACGAATGAGTATGGAGTTAGGATTCAAGCTTTGATCTTGTCAACTGTGCACTGTGTTCTATTTATAGAAAGAAGATCTCACGATGTAGCCAAGGCTGGCCTCAAACTCACGATCCTCCAGCCTCAGCTTTCCAAGTCCCGAGGTTAGAGGCATGGTTACGAACCCTTGGCTCGGTGGGTATAGACGGCACTTGCCGAGCGAGCACGGAGAGCTGAGTTCAGACCCCCAGAGTCCACACAAAGCTAGACCCAGTGGTGCACTGCAATTCCAGGGCTGCTATGGTAAGCACAGAGGCAGAGAGAGAATAATCCCCAGAAGCTGCTGGGCCCCCTTGCCTATGGTACGTAGCAGTGGGTGGTAAGAGACCCTGCCTCAAGTAAGGTGGGAGGCAAGACAGCCACCAGATCAGACCTTAGCCAAGATCTCAAGATCTGCTGTTACAAACAGGTAGTTAGTTGGGGACCATAAGTATAACAGGGCCAAGTGAATCCCACCCTGACCTAGCAGGAACTTCCATGTGTCCTCACACACTGCCTGTTGTTCATTTTCACTCAGCCATGCCACTTGTAAGGACACAGCCACTACTGGGCTCTGCTACACAGTTTGGCTGGACACCACACTGCAGAGTGCTCACGCTTCCTGCCGGGTTACAGCCACCTCATTGATTTAGGATTGCTCTTTGATGGAGTTCTCCGTCAAGAGTTCCCATGCTGGACACAGTTTCCCTCTGCCATCATCTTCTGAGAGCGCCACTCATTTTCCACAGCTGTCAGGAGAGGCATGAGGAAAGCTGAGAGAGAGGCAGGCTGACATTTTGATATTATTGCCTTTGCCTACACAGTGGGGTCCCTGGTGTCCTTTTCCATCTCGAAGCTCTACATTTGGGGCATGGAACTCAAATTTGAGACCATTCAGCTGGAGCCTGAACAAGGAAATGAATCCCGACAGCTTGGATGGAGACAAAGCTTATCACCAAGCATCCACAGAGTACCCGCATCGATCCACATCTCTGCTGGCAGTGATTTTGTTTAAAGCAGGGGGATGCAGGACTCAGATGGCAAGAGGAAAGGACCTTTGAAGGCAAATGCATGTTTTGCAACTTAAGTTGGTACTGTCTATAAGCCTTGGTTGGAAGAAGGTACTGGTGCAATAATGTTTACTTTCAGCCAGTCCCATTATTCCTAACAAAACAAGAGGGATACTAGCCAGTGCTACCTGCAAGGATCTTATGGCAGCCCCAGTGTGTTATCAGCCTTGCTGCAGACCTCGGGAACAGCAGACTGCAGGCGGAGCTGATACAGAAAGATAAAGGCAAACAGAGGAATGCTGCTCTCCCCAGATCCACTCCTCGGCAGAAGAGCATATCTGGAGACAGACACCAACTCTCTTTTCATGTTCCATCATTTCCAAGATTGGCATGCTGTCTTTCCTGACCAATGAAATGCCCCCAGAGAGCCAAGCAATCTGCCACCATCACTGGCTCCTCCTCACGCGGTCACCTCATTGGCAGAAGTATCATTAACTTTTTCGGTGGCAATTATTTGAGGACCAAGTAAACTGTGAAAATTTGTAAACTCTTGCACAGCTAAATTAAATGCTATTTTAACTAACAGTTAATAGTGTTTACTGCTGTGTAATCGTAATTTTCATTTTTTTACTGTATCTAATGACATTCTGATGACTGGAATTCTCTGTAGGGATACCAAATCATTACATTAAGGATGAGTGATTTTAGTATGCAATGACTGATCAGTACAATAATATGTAGACGGATGCCTCCGCTAGTAAATTAAATCATTTGCACCACAGTGTATGTCAACTACAATGGGGATTCCATTATGCTGCTAAATTATAATGTAGAGCCTGCTTAAAGTAAGATAACAAATGAGCAGCTTAAATTGGTGACACACTAGTACAGTATTTTCTTAAGAGGTGTGACTAACAGAGAGACAGTCCCAATCATCAACTCCTGGTAGCCCTTGGAGTAAACTACAGGAGGACCTTGTAAACACCTCAGAGTGTTTGTGTGTGAGAGGATTTGCCTACTAGAGGAAGAGAGAACTCGGGAAGACTTGAATATATCGACTATGTGCATAATTTCTGCTCCATTATTGTATGAGATCCAATCAAAACACCACAAGTGAGAAGAGAAAGGAATACCTCCTTTTTGGTGTGGTTATTAGCTCTTCCTGGATATGCAATCAGAATCCAAAATCCATCTAGGAAAAAACCTTTGGTTTATGACCTCATCCAGGGACTCCACATCTACCAAGGTTTCCCTGACTCTCAAACTAGACACAGAATCCTAAGTCAACTCAAACATCTACACCATGTCCAATGAACAATGCCCAGCATATGAGTTCAATCAAACTTGAGAGACTATAACACCCGCTTCTCAAAAGAAAAGATAGTAACAAAGTCACCCAAATTTCTAGAATTTTCTTGGATCTCAGTATGTCTCGTTCATTCAGATCACATTTTGGAAATAGCATTAATGAACGTTTTCAAGAGTGGATGTGGAGGAGAAAACACAAAGACAGATGAGTGTTGCCCTCTTCTTCCCAAAACAGAGATGGGAGGTAAAACAAGAAATAAGTTTTACTCAAAATGCAGTGTCTTTTGCACAGAAACTTTGAGGAATGGGGTCTTTTCCATGTGATTTGATGGAAAATTCTACAGTTCAGCACTATGTGTGAATGTGCCATCACTTAGGCATGGACACAGTGACGGGTCCTGAGCTTACAGACTCAGGGTCCTATCTCTAAGATGCCACCACACAGATGATGAGGCAGCATAGGAACCAAGAATAACTTGGCCCGCTGTGTAGTATTTATTGGCTTGGTTTATTTGGAATTTTCAAGGGGGCAGGTGTCACTGTGTCACTCAGGTTGGCCTTGAACTCACAGAAAACCTACAGTTGCAGCCAACTAAGTGCTAGGATTACAGATGTGAGACATCATGCCCAGATCAGCTCACTGAATACTTTGTTTATTTGTTAAGATTTATTTTATTCACACACACACACACACACACACACACACACACGTATGTGTGTTCATGTGCACATGGGGGTGAGCCAGAAGAGAGTGTGAGATCTCTTGACGCTAGAGTTATAGGGTTTTTGTGAATATTTAATGTAGCTAATGGGAACTGAACTCCAGTTCTCATGATTGAGCAGCAAATGCTCTTAAACCTGTGAGCCATCTCTCCAGCCCCACCTCATTGCATTTTAATGTGGGGACACAGGACTGTGAGATCACCCAGAAGAGAGCCCCTAAACTCTGGTTGGAGTGACAAAGATTTCACAAAGATTTCACCCTTCACATCAAGTGCGGATTAGCCAGGGAAGAAGGGGCTTCCTGTCACACAGCAAGGCCTAGGGGTTGAGGAAAGTATGAAGTAATTGGGCTAGGGGTGTAGCTTAGCAACAAAGTGTATGTTCAACAGGAGCAAGGCCCCCAGCACCAGAAAGATGGATTAAGGGAGAGGGAGTGAGGAGGGGAAGAAGAGAGAATGAGAGAGAGAAAGGAAGGAGCAGGAGGAAGGATAAGGAGACAGAAGAGAATACAAGATGGTAGGTAAGAAGAGGCAGGAGGATGGGGGAACGGAGACAAAAGTGAAAGTGAGCCTAGGATCTAGAGAAATCAAGCTGACACTGATCTGGAAACTCCTCTCTGCTGGCTAGCTTTCACATACTGGAAGATGCAGTGCAGACTGCTGGAGAAGAGACATCAGTGAACTTATCCAGTGGTAAACCCTGCATGCTACAACACCCATTTGCCGGGGAAATGTGCTCATTGATGTAATAGTGGCATGACCGAGATGAGGGAAACCAACGGCTTTGTCATTGGATGTGAGGCCCATCCCACAGGAGGAAATTCATGCCAGGTACTGTCAACCTTGTCAATGGCCGTCCATGGCTAGGAAAGTCATAAAACTTAGGAGGAAACTTCCTATCATTGTTTGATAAATGAATGTTTTGTCAAACTGCCTTCAAAATATTTATGTTTATACCCAAGATTAGTACTAGTCTCAATGCTGGTCATAGAAGCTTCTTTCCCCCGCCCCTCCCGAGACAGGGTTTTTCTCTGTGTAGCCCTGGCTGCCCTGTAACTTGCTTTGTGGACCAGGCTCGCCTTGAACTCACAGAGAGCTGCCTGCCTCTGCCTCCCAAGTGCTGGGATTAAAGGCGTGAGCCACTACTGCCCACTAGCCAGAGAAGCTTCTTTTTGTAGTAAGTAGTGATCAATGCACGGGTGTGTACCTGATCAAAGTGCTGAGCTTAAATGAGTGTTGAGTGTTCTGCCCCAAATGGAATATAGATCAATGATGCCTGCTGAAGGCTCAGGGAACAACTTGGAAAAGTGGATGGAAAGAGCTAGAGGATGGGGATGAGTGCTGAGACATGCTGTCTTCTGAACATGGCATACTGTTGTACTCATGATCTCACAGCAGCTATGGTTACCTGCACAGGACTTGTACACGATTAAACCAGTCAACATTCCAGCATGGAGAAGAGAGGGGCTCATGAGTCTTTCCCTGCCTGAGGAGCTATTGCCAATTAATGGCTTCTGGGGATGGAGGGAGTCATTTTTCTTTGGGAGTGTAGCCACCAGTAGGCTGCCCATGCTCTGGTGGAGGACCTCACACCCTGCATTCAGGCAACATTAAGTGGATTTAGTGGGAAGAAGAAGAGGAGGAGGAAGAAGAAGGAGAAAAGGAAGAGGGGGAGAAGGAGATGAATATAGGAGGAAGAATTCCAGGGGGACTTTGGGGCAGATATGATCAAGATACATTGTATGCATGCATGAAATTGTCAAAGAATAAATTAAAATATTCTAAAAACAAATACATGTGGAGTGTGAAGCAAAGTTCCAGAGCACAGAGATAACCCTTGAAGGAAGAGACAAAACCATGGAGAGCTTGTGGCCCAGGGCATTCACCATACACCAGTGGCATGGGAACACAGATCTGAATTGTTTTATAGAAATGCCATCCTGGTGACAGCATAAAGGTGGCTTAGTGAGAGGATAGGTAGCTACTGAGACACTGGTAACAGAGTTATGATAATAATTAGAATGATTGGTATTATGCATATTAGGAAGTCAAAGAAGCTGCCTGTAGACAAGGGTGCGGAGCAGTGCGGGGTGGGAAGGGAGGTGTGACCAAAGTTGCCAACACTGGGAAGCCTCTGAAAGGTGCTGGTTTCACATTGAATAACTACTCTGGTCTATGCTTATCCAACCTCCCTCTGGCACACAGAATGCACTATTCCTTCCTTTCCCAGGGAATCAAAGAAAATTCTGCCATCACACTAATTATGTGTTTTCACCTAAATCAAGTCTGCCCAAGATGTAATCACATCGAAACATCACCATTGCAAACTCCATTATTCACATTGGTATTCAGTGGGTGTGTCCCCTGCTAGGGTTTATGACATCCTGTATAGAGCTGATGGGTGCTGGAATTGGCTCCTGACTCACCCAGCTGCCGAGCTGCCTGGCACTCAAGCTCTACCAACAGGTGGCTAGTCGGCCCTACCAAATCCTCTCCCATGAAAGACAGCGACAATAAATTACTAAGTCCATGATGACAGGGAAGAAAAGGAGAGAGAAACTTAGTCACCCCAGTAAAATCTCATCCAATGAAGAGCCCAGAGGACCACATGGCTGCTTCCAAAAGCAGAACAAACTGCAGTTTGCTAGAGCTCTGTCATCTCTTAAAAAAAGAAGGAAGGAAAGAAGGAAGGAAGGAAGGAAGGAAGGAAGGAAGGAAGGAAGGAAGGAAGGAGAGAGAGAAGAAAGAAAGAAAGAAAGAAAGAAAGAAAGAAAGAAAGAAAGAAAGAAAGAAAGAGATAAAGGAAAGAAAGAAAGAAGAAAGGAAGGAAGGAAGGGAGAAAGGGAGAAAGAGAGAAAGAGAGAAAGAGAGAAAGAAAAGGATGTGCAGGTTGGGAGCTGCTGCACAAGGCTTACGGGAGCAGAGGGACATGTAGAAACAGAAACCGCTCAGCCTCCACCTGCCCCGCTAAGCAGGCTGACTGAAGGCAGAGACCTTGAAGATGAAGGCCACCCTATCTTCACATGCTCACTTCACTCAGCACAGATGGCAATGGTAATCGGGGCACGCTGAAGTGAACCTTAGCCTCTTTATTTTCATTTTATTTTATGTGGATGAGTGTTTGGCCTACAAGTGCATCTGTGCACCACATGTGTGTCCAGTGCTGGAGGAAGCCTGAAGAAGGCATTGAACCCCCTGGAGCTGGATTTATAGATGGTTGTGAACCATTATGTGGGGGCTGGGAATCGAACCCAGGTCTTCTGAAAGAGCAGCCAGTGTTCTTAAGCACTGAGTCATCTCTCTGGCCCTCTCTGGTATTTAATATCTTTTCCAATATTGCCCAGTGAAAATTTTTATATAGAAAAAAAATTGCAAAAGTGTTGTTTTTTTCTGTTTCGTTTGCATAGATGACCATTCAAGCTATCAAGAAAAGAGAACTCTTCTCTCAAATATTTAGGTATGCCTTTTACGTCATTCATAAAGTGCTCTGAAATAAATGTAAAGTTGCCAAGTGCAGGGTAATGTTTGATTGACACATTTCATTTAGTCTGGCTGTCGTTTCCACTCCGTTTTAGCTGCTTTTGTGAATTCCAAACACATGAGAACTAGGTCGTAGAGCTCTGACTCAAAAACGCCTTCCTAATACATCTTGAACCTGCTGGCCAAATGTCAGAAGCACCGCCTAGCTTTGGGGTTTGCCTCGAAAGTGGCTACATTTGTCGGGGAACTGTTTCCTGCTAATGACATCACAGTGCTAATATTTTTCCTTCTGACTTTGACAGGCAAATGAGACCTTGACTAGATTACCTTAAGTAAATAAATGTGGGTAAAGAGATTATCTAGCATTATGCTCTATTGTAGTCCTTAAGACACAGGCCCAATATTTTTAAAGGATTAACAATCTCACTGTGTACCTTAAAGAAAAGCCCTTTGCCATATATCGCCTTGGCCTTGAGCGATGGCATTCCTTACCCTCTCTGGCAGCCCCCTTTCCTAAGAGGCCACCACCTGTGAGGCACACCAGATCTGACTTAGGAGAGGAAGTTCCATAACACCACAGAAAAAAAGTTATCTTTTTAAACTTGAGCTAAGATATTTTTAAAAATTCGAGGTGTTTTTTCAATTATCTGGCAATCTTACAGATGTTACTTAAATGTACAGGTTTTAAAATTAAGTTTAATGGGTCTCTAGAGAACCAGGAATGATGCATTTTGTATGGGCTCTCTGTTGGCACTCCACATACAAAAAGCAGCTGAGGAGAGGAAAGCATTTTCTTTGATTGCTGATTTCAGTCATTTGTGTTATTGGGTGATCAGATAGCCTTACTTAAGGGATTAGCCACTGTCTTACCATGTCGTTCCAGTGTTCCAAGAATTCCTTTGGAGATTTAGAACAAATCCTTGGAATAACGATCCAATTTTTCAGTCCAAAATGACTTCTTGGGACACCAGTGAGAAACGTCAGAAATGAAGTAATCCCTTAAGAAAGGGGTATTTGATAACTCAATAGCACAAATTAATTGTGAGAATGCTCAGGGAATCCAAATGCATTATAATTAATTTAATTCTTAAGAAATACATTGAATAAGGTAGTTAATCCCTGTAAATGTAACCTGCTGGAGGGAGGGTGGGAGTTGGAGGGTTCTGCCCTTCTTTGATTTCATGAGCCAATCACAGACAGGAACTAATTTTACCTGGCTGTGTCTGCAGACTGCATGTGTCCCCAGGCAGAATATTGCATGTGTATGTGAGCTCTCGGGTAAAGACACAAATAACCCTTTCATGGACAAATATACAAAACAGAATAAGTACAGACTGATGACTGTCGCTCGTCAGCACCATTAACTGCTGCAGGAGGATGGCCGTGCTCTCCTGATCAAGGAGAAGAGTGACGTCAGAGGGAAGAGCCCCTGTGGCCAGCACACTGAGCGCTGAATGCATGGATCGTCTCATGGAGTTACTGACTCCTTTTCTCTTTTCCCCAAGAGGTCCAGAGACTTAAAGCCTGAATTCCTCATTACAGAAATGTTTTATGAATTACCGAGTTCAAATTAAGCTTCTCTGAAAATAAAAAAATAAATAAATAAAACAATTATTGTGTCTGTTTTATGGCCTGCTCAGCATGGTTCAGTAGGAGACATTTAGTAAATAAGATTGGTAGACTGTTAAGAATCTGAAACCGTGGCTTAGCTCTGAATGCCACACTGCTGTTTTTCGAACAGGAAAAGCAGTATTCTTACGCCCTTTTTATTTCGAAACATTGGCAGTCTGACGTTGCGGTAAAACAGTTAATGGCTCTGCTAGCTTGTTTCAGTGCCAGAGCTTGAACCCCAGGCCTCGCTCGCACATGGCAGGCAGGTGCTTTACCCCAGCCAGCTGGAACATCTATGAAGAGGAGTGGGGAAGACATGGCTACACTACGGAAGTCAATCCGGGCAACCCAAACCCAGCACCTCCATCGACCCGGCCAGCAGCTGAGCAATGCAGGTAAGGAGCTCCTAAGGATGCGGCCTGATCCCATCATCTTTCTGTCCGGTGACACTCTCAGAAGCACGGAACACCATCACACACTGGACGAGTTCCACACCTGCTCAGACTTGCTTCTTCCGGGACAGTGCCCCTGGGATAGGATCCAGGAAACGGAAGCCTGGTTTCCTCTCTCAGTCCCACCTCTGCTCACCCTGTGTAGCCATTCCCCATCTGACTTTCAAAGAGCAGCCTTTGTTCATCCCGTACAAATGTCCCGAATGCACACTCTGTGCTAAGGGACGTAAACTCCGAACTTGTGGTCTCAGCCAGTTCTGAAAGAAGTGGCTGTGGAATGGAAGGAGCCACTGTGAATCACCAGAGTTTAAAAAAAAAAAAATGCAGATTGAAATAAACAGAGAGGCAACTGGAAATGACGATCATAAGCAGGCGATGACTAAGGGACAGATCAGTGCGTCAGACAAGGAGCTCTTATGGAGGTGGCTTGGAGGTGGGCAGGAGACCGGAAGAAGAAGCTATCATTACACTCTCACGATTGTGTGCCCACATACAACCCATGCAAATAAAAAAAAAAAGGAGGCACCGGCGTAAGTACTACACCATGTCCCGTATCCGCTATAATTGTACCCCCCCTTTTTTGTCTTCACAAAAGGAAGAAGAGAGATAAAGGTGTTGTGGTCAGAGACCTGAACAGAAAGAAGACCAAAGGACTAGCCTGGTCTTCATCAGCTGTGGGAAAAGGGTCAAGCCTGAGGCCAGTTCCTACCATCAGTACAGCACCCTGGAAAACAGGGACAAGGTAAAAGGCAAAGAATGCTGCCTCCCACTAATCTCAGAGGATTTTTACCCTGCTCTAAGGTCAGTAGGTCAGTAGGGGAAAGAGGGCGTAGGAGACCTGGAAGACCCAGGAAGGGTCCTGAGAGGCAATGAATGCTTACTTTTATTGATGTGTATGTGTGTATGTGCATGTATGTGTAAGTGCTGTCAAAGGTCAGAAGGAGAGGGGGTTGGATCTCCTGGAGCTGGGTTGACAGGCAGATGAGAGCCATCAGAAGTGGATGCTGGGGTCCTCTGCAAGAGCAAAAGTGCTCTTGACTGCTGAACCGTATCTTCAGCCCTGTCCACCACAGCTTTTAGACTAACTCGAGGACTGATTTCTCCTCAGCACACAGGAAGTACGCACCACGAGACATGAGACTTTGGTACTGATTCGGAAGTTAATGACTTAGAGTAGAATAGTTGTGTCCAGCTTGGAACTCAAAGATTAGACTAGCTGCCTAGCCAGTGGGCCCCCAGGATCTGCCTGTCTCCGCAGCTTGCACCATCAGGCTTATCAATGTTCCCTTGGGTTCTGGGGAATGGAACTCGGGTCATCATGTGTGTTGCTCTGATTGGTTGATAAATAAAACGCTGATTGGCCAGTAGCCAGGCAGGAAGCATAGGCAGGATTAGCAGACAAGGAGAATTCAGGGAAGAGGGAGGCTGAGTCAGGAGACGCCAGCCTGCTGTCCAGGGAGCAGCATGTAACAGCACACAGGTAAAGCCATGGAACATGTGGCAGCATATAGATTAACAGAAATGGGGTGAGTTTAAATGTAAGAGCTAGTCAATAATAAGCCTGAGCTAATGGCCAAGCAGTTATATTTAATATAAGCCTCTGTGTGTTTACTTGGGGGATGCAACTGGGAGAGATATGTCCTGACCACCAGCAGGCCCGGACACAGGAAAACTTCCAACTATAGCCGAGAGATAAAAATGTGATTGAGCCGGGCGGTGGTGGCACACGCCTTTAATCCCAGCACTCGGGAGGCAGAGGCAGGCGGATCTCTGTGAGTTCGAGACCAGCCTGGGCTACCAAGTGAGCTCCAGGAAAGGCGCAAAGCTACACAGAGAAACCCTGTCTCGAAAAACCAAAAAAAAAAAAAAAAAAAAAAAAAAAAAAAAAAAAAAAAAAAAAAA
>CABHPH010150675.1:0-20818 GCA_902168325.1 Peromyscus nudipes
ACCTTCAGAACACTGGTCTATCATTTATGTACACCTTTCTCACCATCTCTTGTGGGAAAATCTTCAGCTTGAAATTTAGAAGGTGTTAAAATAAATGCTATTGAATAAGTAATATACAACTGGTATGCATTTGTGTGCATTCTTGCTCCAATGTTGCTACAAACTTTTTTAAATTTTATTTTGTTTATTAATTTTACATACCAACCACAGTTCCCTCTCCCTCTCCACCTCCTGCTCTACCCCCATCTCCCCCAATCCATCCCTATCAGCTTCTCAGAAAGAATAAGGCCTCCCATGGGGAGTCAACTAGGCCCTGCATGTTCAGTTGAGGCGGGACCAACATTCCCCTCTCTCCCCCTCCTCCCCCCAATTCCTGCATCAAGGCTGAGCAAGGTGTCCCACCATATGGAATGGGCTTCAAAAAGCAGCTCATGCACCAGGGATAGATCCTGGCCCCACTGCCAGCGGTCCCACAAACAGACCAGGCTACAAAACTGTCGCTCACATACAGAGGTCCTAGTCCAGTCCCATGCAGGCTCCCCATCTGTCAGTCTTGTGTTCCTGTGCTCCCACAAGTTCGGGTCATCTGTGTCTCTGAGTTTCCCCATTGTAATCTTTGGTAGAGAAATTCCCAGGAATCCACAAGGGTGACCCTAGCTAAGACACCTTGTAATAGTAGAGAGGGTGCTTTAACTGGCCTTCCCCTGTAATCAGATTGGTGACTATGCTAACTGCTATCACAGAGTCTTTATCTAGTACCTAATGGAAGCAGATGTAGAGATCCACGGCCAAGTACCAGGCCGAGCTCAGGGAGTCCAGTCGAAGAGAGGGCAGAGAGATTATGGGAACAACTGAGGTCAAGATCATGCTACAAGCTCTTACACTTCTGTCTATTTGGTTTACTGTAGGCCTTTTGCACCTGGTTATGAATCTTTTTCTATAGATTTAAGAAGTTTCCTTTTATTTTATTGAAAATAAGTAAATAGGGCAGGAAGTCCCACCTTGCTCCTCTTGGACTTCTTTCCTTCATGCTACTATCCAGGTAGTGAGACTCTGAGATGAGTATAGGATCTAGCTGGAGGCCCCATGAGTTTGACTCCCTCGGGAGCTGGGTAGACATTTGGAGTAGGAACAGTACACCTGATTGGCGATGCCAAAGAGGAAAGTTACAGAGGAACTGGGTGGGCCTCACAGGAAGGAGCAGACCTACCTCCAGCTCACTGGAAGCTGAGTTCCCTCTGCTGGAACAGTTTTATATTCTGATTTCAGGACGTTTCTGACCTTACAAGGGTAAAGATTAGTTCCAATTTCTAACATTTTTTTTTTAAATTTAGAAGACATGAAAGCAATCAAATACTTAACAAACTCAGAAAGCTGTCATGTGGACCTGACAATTTTCCAGGAATCTATAAAAGTCATGCTATTGACTCGTGTTTCCTGTTGCACGGCAATTCAAAAGGTGAGATGATTTTGAATTAATCAAGTTCAATAGAGAGCAGATGTCTCAGTTGTCCTTTCCTTTTCATACATCCTAGATAGTTTCATTAGTCAGAGCATATGGGACCAAATACACCCTAAGAATCCATTAATTCTATGAATTGCATCATTTGAAATGTGCCAGTCACTGTTTCCACCATGTTAATGTCTAATCACACATTAGATTATGACGTGTGATTGACAGTTGCATGTGGCAAGGTCCTGTGTCCTATATCATGATAACTTTACAAAACACCCATAACAATACGTTAGCAAAGTAGGCACAGAAAAACAAACAAACAAACAAACAAACAAACACCTATTGCCTCATTAGATTTCATATGAAACCTAATCATTGTTTAAGGGCCATGTAGATGAATAACCAAAAAGATCCAAAAGTTTCAACTTTCTAATATCACCAATATGATGTTAGGTAAATTAAATATAAAACATACTATAAAATGTTCAAGGGGAAATGCTATACAATTCTGATAATATTTTCTTCCTCCAAATTAGATATTTACTTGGGAACCTGTGATCTATTATCTATCAAACAGTGTGGTGAAAACATCAGTACTTGGAATAGATATAAGATTATTTGAGACACTGGTGTTAGCAGTTACTGAAGTATCATACTGCCTGGGATAAAAATATCAATTTTTGTGTTTTAATCATCTTATGAATGACATAGGAGTGTAACTAGTCATTTTATTCATATTTTCATGTGATAATTGTGGAATATTATGTAATATTTGTTTAAAGGAGAAGGGATGAGAGGGGGATCTGTGGCCGGTATGTAAAATGAATAAAAAATTTCTTAATAAAAAAAATAATTTAAATTTTAAAGTTTGAGCAGATAAATGCTTATTTTATGAAAATACTATCTAAATAAGCATAATTAATATTGGTTTGCAAATGATTATATACATTTGCTTGTAGTATGAAACGTTTGTGCTTGACTTCTGAACACCACACCTCTATGAGCTCTGTGTAGTGAAATCTTTCTGAGCATTACTATTGAATGAATGCAATGAAACACACAATATTAATTATGGTTTATTATTATGAGTATTAAACTAAATAGATCATGCAAAATGCATAGATCATGACATAAAGTATGCATTCCAAAAATAATTATTATGCTTTTACTGAAGTATTAAAATCTCATTTTAGAATTACAGCAAAATAATTTTATTTAAAACTAATAGAAAATACTGCTGAGAAACAAAAAGAATATGAAAACTTATAATGAACAAAAGCCTTAATAAGATAAAAATCAAGAAAGTACTGTATAAGTACTTAAAAGGCCAGGGTTTAAAGGTTGTCTGCATAATTTGATGTCTAACCACTCACATCCCTACTGAAGGGGAAAAAACCCTGAGAAGTTTGTTTTCATGCCTCCCCAAAGGTAGTAAAATTAATTAGGGAGATGTGCAGGCTGCTGATTCACTCGATTATATGTAACTACCTAAAGTGCAAAATTTTCCTTCAGCCTCGAGGAGTTTCGGTTGATTCATCACCTCTCTCAGAGGGTTGATCATTGCAAATGGCTTTATTGACCTGTGGCTTGGTGCAGCATCACATGCTCCAGTGAAGCAAGCCATAAACAGCTGCTAAGTACAGGTGAGAAGTCGCCACGGAAAATTCCAGGACTGCATCAGCACTTCTCAGCCATCAGGCTCCCAAGCTGTCACAGATTTCTGAACTTCCTCAGAGACATAGTTTTGAAAGTGACTTGCCCTAAAATAACATGTATTCCAGGACTTTGTGACTTCTAGAAAATCACAGAGGACACTGTTTTCAGAACCTTCACTCTACATATGTGAATAAGATAGTCGCACTCACAATTAATTTTCAATGCTTTATTATGTGACAATGAAAATCTCAAGCCTAATAAACTTTGAGAAACCAAGAAACTATTCTCAAGGATTAATCATAGATATAATTGAGAAATTACATGCCTAAACAACACAACAACAAAACTAAACCAGTATCTATTAACATCAAAGGAAATTCAGTAGCAGGGCAAACTGGGAGAGACATCTCAGGATAATGAGCCAATTGACCAAGTAGCCTTGTCAGAGACCATGTTTGAAATTCTCTGTGTCACCTGAAATAGATCACCAGAGACTTGGCATATGATGAACAATGGCTTTTTCAGCTTATGTCTCTTCTAGGAAACCCCCGAAGCCATAAGAAGTTCCCCTGCTAGGTTCTTTTAGCAAGCAAGTATACAAAGAGAAGAGAGAGGGAACTAGGCTGAATTCATTTCATGTTTTCTTTCTCTTTTATTTCTTTTTCTTTACCCCCCCCCACACCATGTGTGTGTGTTCATCTATCCAACCGTGAGCTGCACGTAACACAGCTAGAATGTGGAGTTCAGAAGACAACCTCAGGTGCTAATTCTTACCGTGTAAGATAGGGTCTCGGCTTTTCTATCAGGTATGCCAGATTTTATAGCCCACAAACTTCTGTGTACTCCTTTCTCACTGCCTTCTATCTCTCTGCTGGAACAATGTATTTCAAACTGTAACTCCATGCATCCAGTTTTGAAGAGGTTCTGGGGACTTAAACTCACATGTTTTTATGGTAAGTTCTTTAACGCGATGAGCCATCTTCCAAGCCTCAGAGTCCATCTATTTTTTTTTAACCAGGTTTTTATCGCTTCCTTAAATACTATTTTGTTGTTTGCACACCATCCTACCATGAAGGCAAAATCACCCTAATATGTTTTGATAGCACTGACATTCCATACCTCTTCTACTTATAGCTCCTTTTGTCCTGTTTACTCCAGACATTATGACAACTGTAAAGAAATAAGTTCTTTTTTTTGGTTAGAGATGCTTCTCTAATATTTATTTAGCAGCCAAGGTGGTTAAAATTATTTTTATGCATTGTAAGAGGTCCAGTTGAGTTTTGGGAAAAATAACTTACCAAGGACACTGGCTGGAGCCGCGGCGAGGAGAAGGAAGATGTAAAGTACCGGTAAGCCACGAGCCACGTGGCAAAGTAGAGATTAATAGAAATGGGCTAAATATAAGAGTAAGAGCTAGACAATGATAGACCTGAGCTAATGGCCAAGCAGTTTAAATAATGTAAGCGTCTGTGTGTTTATTTTATGAATGGGTTCGGTCAGGGAGCCAGGGACTGGCAGGACTTGGGAGCTGGAGACTGGCGGGACTTGGGAGCTGGAGAGAAGCTCTCCAGCAACAAAGGACACATGTGAAAAAGGTTTTCGTACAACATGTAAAAAGACATATTAAAACCCAGTTAGATAACAAAAAAGGCCAAGTACAATATTGATGGAAATCAGGATAGAAGTTTAAGTAGTAACAGATATAGAAAACTTACTGTCTTGCTCATCTGCATTTCTTAATTAGCCAATGTCTATGACTGGAGCTGCCTGCAGTGTGCTGCTAGTCAAACCCATATCAGGAATCAATGAACATAATTCCACAGATACATGTCAGATCTGATCAATAACTCAAGTAACACTCCATCTTCCCAGGTGATTCTTAGGTATGCCAAGTAGTCAATAAAAACTATCAAGCACAATTCGCTGTTGTCAAATTGACACATAAACACATCACCATTAGCCTTTATTTTCTTGTTCTTCCCCAAGACTTCATGTTAATACCAAAATACATACAGAAATGCTTCTCCTGCACTCAATACTTTAGAATAGATATCTAAGCGATTTAGTAAATGAAATGTATTCTCTCATAATAATGTTAAAAAATCATACTTAGGATTGTGGAATAACAGAACTGTTTACTGTGTCAAAAATCAGACATTATCCACTTTTTCTTTCAAAACAAATTCTTAGTGTTTAAGAAGTTCACACACACATACAGTGTGCCTTGATCAAATTCCTCTCTTCTATCCCCCTATTTATTCCTATTCTGCCTACTACCTTAATCTTTCAATTTCCTCTATTTTTTAAACACACTGAGTTCACTTAGTGCTGCTTGAGGTGCTCAGGTACATGACCATCTATTGCAGTATGGGTAGCCTTGTTGTGGCCATGTCTCTGAAGAAACTTGATTCTTCTCACTGAAATTAGTTTTGAATTAGTTCTCAGCTAAGGCTGAGACTTCAAAGATTCCTATTCATCCTTGCTAGGATTTTTGCTGGTGTAATACTGTGTGGATCTTCTGCATGCAATTACACTCATAGCAAGTTTATTTGTTCTTGGTCCTGTATGTCCAGCATTCATTGTTTCTCTGACAATGTACACTGGCTCTTAAAATATGCCTATCCACACTTCTCAAATGATCACTCCACATTGGAAGAAGGGGTTGTGATATATGTGTTCCATACTCCACAGTCACTCATTCTCTGTACATTGATCGTGCATCTCTATATTAATTATCATCTACTCTAAAAAGATGTTTCTCTGATGAGCATATAGAGATATATTTATATATGGGTACAAAGGTAAACTAAAGAGACAGTTTAATATTAATTTAATTTTGCAAAATAATCAGTTAAGATTATACCATGGATCCTATGGCCTAGGTATTCATGGCTTTTTGTCTCAGTTCATGCGGTCAGACATAGGTTCCATTTTGTGAAATGTGCTGAAAATCCCATACGAAAGGGATTAATTTACTCCTATAACCTTCATACCAATGTTGCACTAGCAGGCATGTTCTACAAGGTTAGCAATTGTTGAACTTTTCATTGTTCACAGATGTAGAAGATTACTAATTACTTTTCTCCCCCATTAGTGTACACAGAACTTTCAAGCACTGTAACTATTAGTGAAAAAGGGATTACGTTTCCAGATCAGAACTAGTTTCCTATCTCTTCATGTCTCAAGTATGTGACACATTCAGCAATAGGGTCTTACATCAAGTTTAGAGGGTATCCAAAAACAATAACAATAGCCTGTAATATTCCGTGCTCAATAAAATACTCCACATATTCTGCAGTTCTTTTATAAAGTTATTGACATTAAAAAGTTGCACTCTCTATACTAAATACCATACAGTTAAAAAAATAGGAGACAGTACGTTGTATAAGACATCTGATTGGTGTTGACAGGAAGTATTTTCCAATGCTAAATGTGTGAGACTTCATATATAAAGATATTATTTAAAAAGAAATAGACCCTGAGACTTACAGGTTAGTCTGGAAACTAGCTACACAAAGAGATTTCCACATGGGATGAGTACATTGACCTCATCTGCTGAAATCTAAATGACATTCTAGCTCCTCTTTTATTCCCTGCACACACACATGACTTGGTCTAACATATCATCTTGATGTTTACATTTAATTGTTGATGATGTGCTCTGCTACTGTTTGTTTCAATGATAAATAAATACATAATACAATTGAATTAAAGAACTGTTCACTGTGAAAAATGGTTTCAAATAGTATCCCCTAGGCTTGAAAATTATTTGCTGATATATTTAAGGTTATCATTCCTAAGTTTAACCCAAGCAACTAGTTGCTGCAGTGTATTTCACATGCATAAACATCTGATAAGGGAGCTCTATTGCCTTAGGCAGCTCATTTTTTTGAAAATTGATCCACTATAGTAGTAATCCCAAAAAAGCTTAACCAGTTCTTGCTATTAATCTAATTCTATGCTAATCTTCAGGCAAACATTTGAATAAAAACATTCTAGAGGTAATGTTCAAAGTATAGCCCATCATATCCTCCATTATTAAAAATGACCAAGCAAAGTATATGCATCAATTATCAATTTTAACACCCATTATAAATTATCGAAAATTAGATGATATGGCTCCATTAAAACTGTTTGAAATTTACCTGTACACATATTCCATAATCTTTGAATAGTGAATTGTATGTGTAGGGAAAAGAGCCAGCCAAAGAAACACATCTTGACCCTGAAACCAGAATCAGAGAAAGAAACACATTCTGTTCTGAGAGCAGAGCAGAAGAAACGCACCCTGACCATGAAACCAGAGCCAAAAAAACATAATTTGGCACTGAAACCAGAGCCAGTGAAAGAAAAACACTGTGGTCCTGAAAACAGAGCCAAAAGGTTAAAAAGGGCCAGTGAAAGAAACACACATTGGAACTGAAAAAAGCAAAGAAATACACTCTGCCCCTGACCAGCTCATCATGAAAACCAACCAATCCCTGAGCAGGAAAAGCAACCATTCCCTGAGCACAAAATCCAGTCATTCTCTAAGTTTGTTCAAGATCAAGGATTGAAATCTGACCAATGCCCATCCTGAAAATTGTCACCCTGGAAAAACTCTGCCCCTAAGAATCCCTCTATAAACCCTGTACCTGTTCAGTTGGAAGCTACTTTTTTTTCCATCCTGTCTGATGCAGCCACACTGCTCTAGTCCTCCCTCCCAAAAAACCCCTTGAATGAGTTTTTCGTGAAGCAGGGCAGAGAAGTAACAACTTTCACCAGACAACGAGTAAAGTGCTACATTTCTGTGGAGGTTTCCCTCTTAGTGGAGTGAAGCAGAGAAGTAGCAACTTTTGCCAGAGCAGAAAAACAATGCACATCTCCTTGGGAAATCGCCCTTAACACTGTGGAGCAGAGTTGAGCTGTAAAGGCTCTCTGGCTCTCTCAGAGACGAGGAGGATGGCTACATGCCTGTGGGGAAACCATCTTCCACCTAAACACAGCTATAGTTACAGCCTGACTTCTGACAGCCAAGATACCTTTCTTTTCATAGATATAGTTATAGACTGGCTTCCAACAGCCAGGATAACTTTCCCTCCATACCTATAACACTTAGAATTATAGCCTGACTTCTGACAACAGGATACCTTTCTCTTCAGAGCTGCAACACTTGCAGTATGCTTTGGTAATATGTTCGTCTGCCTTTCTCTCTATACATTATAGTTCTAAAATACTCATAGAGGGCCATTTTTCCTTTTCTTCTGTGCTAGAGGTATTTTCTTCAACTCTCCACAGTCACTGTGAACTTCTACTCTCCTCTTGATCAACCCTGCATATTTGTCAGTATTTCAGAGACAACTCACACATCAAGGCCTGTGCATTCCCTTTGCAGATTGAGCAAAGAAAAAGGCAATTAATTAACTTCTTCTTTAAAATTTCTCTTAGCTTTCAAACATCTTGCCTCTGAAAATAATTGTTCAATTCTTGCATGCAATATTCGTTTGTGATTTGGGGGGATAGGAAATTCCCAGAAGCATCCTTGTGCTCTTCCCCCATTTAACATCCTCACTCTAAGACTTAGAAACCAAATGCAAGGGTGACAGCACCAAGCAATTAAATGTTCATTAAGTGCTTTCAGAAATTAGGGAAGGAACCAGAGGGTAGGTAAACAAAACAACACTATTCAGTGTGATTTGAATATTCCTTAAAATTCATTTGTGACTCAATTGCCACAGTGCCCAAATATGAAAGTTCAGATATTTGGAGTAATGAGAAATTAGTATTAATTGATACACAGGGGACAAATTTTCAAGATTGTTATTGATTGTTCCAGATTGTTATTTTCTACTCCATTTCATCACTCTAGCGGGTAGCTTGAAGGGAAACTTAGGAAGGACCCTTGTCAGTGTGGTCACTAAATATTCAAAGGTTTCAACCATGCCAGTTAACTGATTCATCCCATATTTTCCTAGGGAACATCATTCCTAATTGTGGAAATTCAAGTTTTTCAATCAAAGACCTGAGTAAATTGCAGTAGAACAACTGTGATTAATTTGCAGATACAAACACTCCTACATCTAAAAATAGTCCTATTAAGCACTTTGCTACTACTGTTTATGTGGTGAGAAATTGGCTTTGCTACATGGCTTCTACTGTTCAAGTGTTGAACAGCAACAGTGAGGCAAAGTTCCTAACTAGTCACGCAATCATACAGTGGCACATCTGATAATATGATGTTCCATAAGGCTAAGTAATAGAGTAGATCTATTAAATGCATTTTCAATATATAGTATTTTTTTATTTATGGTACTTTTTAAAGATTATTAAAAATTTCTTATAAAGAACTTGTAAATTAAAAAATAAAAGACATCAGTCAGTAAAAACCTCATGAAGGTTGATTCCCTTAAGATGGCATTATCCAAATATAAGAATACTAAGTGAGATTTGCACATATTTCATTGATCAACAAAATAAATTGTTAGAGATATTTTTTCTATGCAAGAAAGCTTATTGAATTATCATCCCTGGTATATGATTTATGTAACCACATTTAGTCAAATCCGATATTATATTTTATCAACCTCCATCTAGTTCTTTTATGATATACTAACACACTTTCTGACTTTTTTTAGGGATATCAATTAACAAACATATGAATATGGTTTAGAGGGTATATTATTTTTCTTAGATCAAATATTATTAGGTATGTTGACAACGTGTGTTGAGCTCTAGGCATAGTTAATGAGGTCAGGAAATAGTGAAGAGTAGGGTAGATATACATGAAAATGGGAACCTTTCAAGCCAAGTCCCTCAAGTGATTAACTACTTTATTTACAAACCAGGTCAGCTTGGTCTCCTCAGGCAAGGAAGAAGGGATACTTCTGTTGTCAAGAGAGGCTTAGGGAAAGTCAGTGTTTTAAGCTTCTCAGCTTAAACCCCACAGTCCTCAGATGCCCTTAGAAGCTTTATAACTCTCTTGTAGCAATTTGATCTAATGATTTAATGCCATGCCTTTATGTGTGTGCTTCTCTTGACTTGTTTTCTTGCTCACCTCTAAGTTCTCACACGCAGTGAAAATAAGTAATCCACCTTGGAGTCTCAGAATCAACATTACAAGTAAATAGTTAAGGAGAATTAACTGGGTTACTAAAGCCATGCTTCCAAAGGTCCTTTATCATCGCCAGTAGACATGATTGGCTACTTGACTAATTGAAAACTCCATTACCTGATGTATATATTCTATATACTATTTGTCATCAACAAAAAACTCTCATCACTAATGAAAGGCAAGGGCATTATCATACAAACAACTTGGAGCATTACAAATAATCCATTTACTTGACTGCCCAACTCTACTGTCATCAACTTTCAGACTCAATACTATTTAATAGCTATTGTGTCAAAAGTCACAAAGCACAAGGGTTATTTCATTGGGAATTTTAATATATGTCTTGGTGGACTGAAAATACAGCAAATAATCAGTAAGGTAACAAAGAATCAGGCCTCCACCACAGGAATGGTAGAATAACACATACTTCCTTCACATTTTTTCTTCTGTCTTTCAGGTAATACTAAATGCCTTTAAGGCAATTGTAGGAATTTACCCTGTCTGACTTGAAATCCTCATATTTTCTGAAAGTTCTTTGAAATGTTTCATTTTGTCAAGCGGCAGTTATTTTAAAGGATGCAAACACCTAAAAGAAGGAGAAGTTGTGGCAGGAAAAAACAAGACTGATGTTATGTCCTCCTGGGTCACCAAGAACTGAATCTTGAGACTGTCAGAAGCAGATAAAATTGGGAAGCAAATCCTTTGTGGGAGATTCTGTAAGGAAGTGATTCTCAACCTGTGGATCGCAACCCCTTTGGGCATGAATAACCCTTTCAGAGGAGTCATATAAGACCATCAGAAAACAGGGGTATTTATATTTTGTTTCATAACAATAGTAAAACTACAGTTATGATGTAGCAACAAAAGTAAGTTTATGGTTGAGGGTCAAGACACTATGAGGAAATGTATTAAAAGGTCTCAGCATTAAAAAGCTCTATAAGATGAAGTAAATTGTAAAATGATACAAACAAGAGCAATCCACAGCAAAGGAAAAGAGGGTCCATTTATTTGGCTAGACTTTTAACTCTATAATATTCTTGGTAGAATCTAAAGAAAGTAATCCAAAAATGACCAAGTCCAGACCTAAGTCCAGACTCTCAGAAGAGAACATGGAAGGATATAAAAGACAATAGATGGATGACTGACACAATTTTCTATCTTGTTGAGTAGATGGAGAATCTTAGTCTATTTTTGTTCATCTCCATAGCTACTTGAATCACAAAGAATGAAATATGGTAGTCATTACTTGCTCCTAAGTATGCTTAAGTAAAAAAGAAACATATTTGATTGAGAGGCATTTAATGTTAACATGATTCTTGCTGTGGTCTGTCTTTCTGTACTTTGGTCAGTCACCTATATGAACTGTTTTCTTCAATAAATCCAATGAATCTTATAGTTACTCCCCCAAAGTATTTCTCATTATTAATTTATTATGAAGAGGTATGCTTCTAAATTATAAAATTGACCTTTCCTGAAATTTTAGACATGCTTTAACACAGCTTCAAAAACAGATATTTTTTCAAGATTTTTAGATTATACACACACACATCCCATATATACGTGTGCACGTGCACACACACACACACACACACACACACACACACACATTATATTTAAGCAGTCTGTTCTAATTAAGCAATGCTGGAAGTTATTTAAATTTTGGTAGTTATCTCTTTGTAGCACCAGCATTAATCCACAAACCACACTTCTGTCCCTTTGTCTAAACTATACTGTTCCTTCCTGCTTCTTCTGAGAATATCTCACTGAGTCACTCAGAGATGGATATGCAGTAATCTAACAAAATCATGCATTACACCTATGTACAATGTTTCCTGATTTGTGAAACAATCCTGGATTTGAGTGAAGAGTTCAGTTTCTCCTTATAAATATGTTTCAAAATTGAGCTTTGAAATTTTATTTCAGAAAATTGTTAATACTCTCAGTGATAATTTTTCTGCGGTAGTTCAAAGTGCTCTTCTCTCAGTAGGTTTTAGATACAGTTTGTTAGAGAAGATCCTTGGCAAAGAATTTGCCGGTTCTGTGATTCCAGCCAGAAAGCTAAAATGATATCGATTTAAGTAAGAAGAATTCTACAGCTAGATGTTGGAAATGATACCCTGGGTATACATCCCAGCCAGCAACTAAGCTTATAAAAAGGAATGTTAAAAGCAAGCATACATTATTTAATGAATGTCTAAGGGGGCAGTTCAGAATATAAGTCAATTAACTTGGGATAAATGCACTAATAAATATACTTATGTAAATATTAATAGAGAAAGACACAGGGACAGAAGGATGGTAGGACAAGATGCATTTTTATTTTCCTTGTGTTCACTGCTTAAAGATGCTTTCAAAATTTAACTAGTACAATAGGACATGGGTCCAAGTATTTGGTTCCATGTTTAATATCCTTTCAATTTAGAGAGAGAGAGAGAGAGAGAGAGAGAGAGAGAGAGAGAGAGAGAGAATGAACACTTAATTTAAGATACCCTCAATTTTTCTGTCTTAAAATGTTTGGTTTCACCACAGACTTCTATATTTATTTCTGGGGAAAACATGGTATTTACTGCATAATGACTTAGTGTTAATCTATGGTACTTTTCATCTTTAAGGGAGCTATTCACATTACACTTACTGTCATAATAGATACACTTGTATATTATTTTCAATGAGTAGACAGAGAAGTTAAGTGACATGACTTCAAGTTTCTAAGTACCACAAATCCATCTAAGGATTTGAACATGAGATTGTTCAACAGACCAAATATTTCCCTATCTCCAATGAGATGATGAGGAATGAAAGGAAAGGAAACTTGAAAGCTGAACCATGTTCAAGAGGATTGCCCATTCTTTCACTAAGAAGCTCACTTTCAAAATATTTATCCATATAACTGACGTTAATATACATGATATGTATTGTGCTCTGAAGAGTTAAAAGCAGATCAGCTTTCCATATCAAAACAACCTGAATAGAAGGATATATAATGGATTCATAATAAATGTTTATTTTATGATGCAAGCTTTATATGCTTCAAAGCATAAAAATTCTCAAGATGTCTGTGTTGGTCAACCTTTATTGCAAACAGAAGATTCCTTAATGAGAAATCAAGACTATGCTGATGTGGAGTTGTTTATCCCAGACCGGGTGGATGTATCTGCAATAAAATTTCTGCACCTAAGGCTCGGGGGTCATTGCAGAAGAGAGGGCAGAAAGATTTTAATAGCCAGAGAACCAAGGAGCTTGCTGCAAGATTGTATCTCCTGGGACTGTCAGAAGCTGCACCTTTAAAATCACACCAACATGATTTCCTAAATGTGAGCTGAAGTGTGACAGCACTAGATATTCTACAGTGGACATGGAAAAATGCATGATCCCTCAAACCTACACTAAGAACTATGAGCAACTAAGGAACAGTGGGAGTGGGAGAGATACTCTTAGCTAGAGAAGAGTCCACCAACTGGTTATACAGTATCAACGAGTCAGTCCCGAAAACATACCCAAGAGTGATATATGCAGACTGAGTTGGCTGCATTTATGTATTTAGAATACATATATATAAACATAAACATTTATGTGTATAACAACAATTAATAGAAAAGATGTCATTGATTTGAAAGAGAGTCTATGGGAAGGTTTGGAGAGAGTAAAGAGAAGGGAATTTAATGTACTCAAATTAAAATCTCAAAACAACAAGTGAGTTCTTTTTAACAATAAGCAGTAAGACACACTGAACAGCTAGTAAGTGATGAATCTGAAAGAAAGGAAAGAGGGGAATATGGGAAGATTTAAAATGAGAAAGGGAAAATAGGCATTATATTATAATCTCAAAACATTAAAGAAATAATTTTTAATAATATGAAAGTCTAAAACACCAAATTCTTATGACTGTGTAGAACAATAACTCCTATTATTTACTAATGGTAACCCAACATTTGAATACACTAGGAATATAAACTTACAGTTTCCTATGGGAAGAAAACTGCAATTAATTATACACCAACAGGTAATCATAACCATTATGACTTTCCTCAAGTAGCTGAAAATTATGTACATACAAATGCTGTCCACAAAACTTAACGTAACTTTGATTGATGATTCCTCCAATTAGAAACAAACAAGGAATATTACTGTCACTGAATGGATGGCAAACCACTTCAACTATTTATTAGGATATTATTTAGCAATGAAAAGGAATAAGCTAGCCAGCAATAGAAAGATTTAAACAATTTTAAATTCTTATTATCCTATTTTAAAACCATTCAAAAAACACTATACCATCTTACATGATTAAAACATTTTAAAGTCTACTGAAGGGAAATTGATGAACAAAATACTAAGGGCAGAAAGAACTGTGTAAACACAGACTTGGCAGGCAAAGGACTGCACAAGGCCAGTAAAGGGTATGCAAGGTGCACTAATTTGGCCCTCAACTGTCACTGTGAATGGATAAAACTATAGAACACATAATGTGAAGGGTAGAGCTTAGTAAAAGCTAGACAGTAGAAAAACAATGGTACAGATGATACCTTCAGGGTAAATTTTGAGTTATCAATTATACTAAAGAAGCCACACTCAGGTAAGATGTTCAAAACAGAAAAGCAGTATAGATAGTGATGAAAAGTGAGGATAAAAGAACATAAGGAAACAACAATGTTTACTCACATTTCTGTCTAAACCTAAAATCACTCTAAAATTTGCCTATTCCTAGAAAAGACAGCATGTTACATATTTTTGAAACAAAAACATATTTTGAAACAAAACTGGCAAGCCTAAACTAGACCTGTTATGCACTATTGTTTATTTCTAGAACATCTCAATATTTTTTTCTGTCAACAAAAGGGTGAAAATTGGTACTTATCTCCCATGACTTGCATTGCATTAAACAAGTCAAAATGGTTATGATTACCTGTTGGTGTACTAATTAATTACAGTTTTCTTCCCATAGGAAGCAATATGTGGTAGCCATTTACTGACGCTTAAATCTACCTCAACCATATTATGATTCATAAAATGAATATTATGCTTACATTTATTATCTTCTATTAGTCTTAGCAAATCTATGCCAAAATCCTCTCATTCATATTTTATAATAACTGAAGTTTGATGGATAATAGTGTTCAAATATTAACTTATGTGACTCAAGAAATAATTCCAATGAGCAGAAAACAATGTGCCAGAGAAACCTCTAGTATACATCTCAGGTCATAGCCAAACAAGATTTTATGTAAAATAAAAAGAGATGATGCCAAAGACATGTATTTTTGTGCTAAGATGAGAGGAAAAACTGAATACAGAAATAAAATGTGTTGAAATAAAATATGATGACATAAAGCAAATCCCAAGCTGGAGAGATGGCCCAGTGGTTAAGAGCACCAGCTGCTCATACAGAGGACTTATTGATTCTCAGTGCATCATTGGTGGTTTGCACACATCTCTAAATCCAGTTCTAGAAAATTTAACATCCACTTCTGGCACTCACAAGGACTGAAGTAATGTGGCACAAGCAGACAAAGTACTCTTTCATACAGTAAAAATAAATAAATGTTTAAAAATGTGAAAACTGAGAGATACTTTCATAAGACATACCACTTAGTTCATTAGACATGCAATAATAAAAATACAAACATTTCTGCACGTGTAGTATCATGTGTCCCAGTTCAACAAACTGGACATGATTAGGCGGAGCCTCTTTACTTTCTTTTGAAGTCTGATATTGCTCTATTTTATAATGTCACCCACATCCTTACTTTCTCAAACTAGCAGGATGACTAGGAAGATAAAAAGACATGTTACACAAGCGTGTGAACATGAGTTCAAATCCCTAATATCCATTTAAATAATAGGTATATTTCTTCAAGCCTGTTTAGCTAGATCTGGCAATGGCAGTCAGAATTAAGATGATCACTGGTACTTGCTGGCCACTAGACTAGCTCTTGAGAGAGACTGTACTCTCACTGAGCAAGGTTGAGAGTGATAGACCACATCAGCTGACCCACTCCACAGGATTCACAGATATGCAGAGGAGGGTACACCTCATGCCCATGTGTGTATGTACTGCATTCAAAGGTATCCAGATACATACATACACACACACACACACACACACACACACACACACACACACACACACAAGCCAACCAATCCCCTCGGACACACAACAATCACACATTTACACAAACAAACATTTTTAAAAAGGTTTATTTCCCTGCGGGGTGATATAAGATATGGTATACTTCAGTAGTTTTTTGTTTTGTTTTCTGTTAGATAGAAAACATGAATACATTATTCTTGTTCTGGGCAAAAGGTGACCTACATATATACATTTAAATGCAAATTTTGCAATCTTATTCAATGATTATATTTAATTTTAGCTGTTATCTGGGACCCTAAGATTCTGTTTTTTTTTGTTGTTGTTGTTTTGTTTTGTTTTTTTTTGTCTGTTTTTGGAGACAAGGTTTTTTCTGTGTAATAGTCCTGGCTGTCCTAGAACTCCCTCTGTAGACCAGGCTGGCCTCGAACTCACAAAGAACCACCTGCGTCTACCTCCTGAGAGCTGGGATTAAAGGTGTATGCCATCACTGCTCAGCTTTCCTTTATGCTTCTTTAATACAACAGACTATGTCTTGTAGAAGAAATAAAAAGTTATTAAAACATTCTTCAGACCCTTGACAATGAATTTTCAGTAGCAGAACTCTCACCCATAACAGTGCTGATAATTTATATTATCACTACTGCTTTGTTTAATACTATCTGGATCGATTTGGGATGGCTTGTACTATATTAGGTGCTTCTAGTATTATTCCTTTCAATATACATAAATGTCCAGTTAAATGATATAAAGCCTGCATCTATCCACCAAATAGATTGCTTGTGTCTTGTCTCACATGTCTCTGGGATGTGTAAACACATTCTGCAATAAGCAATAATCTCTGCTGCAGCAGAGGAGTAAGTAAGGTTTCCTTCCTGGAGGAAAGTCCACAGTTTAGGTCAAAAAGCACTGTGTCTGAAAGTGATAGAAAAGCGATCCATTTGTCCTATAATCAACTGTTACATAACCACTCATTTACGTCTATAAGAGTTCATAGTTATAAAGAAAAAAACATGCCTAAGAATTCGAAAAGGTACTTATTACATGTAGACTGACACTAATTCCATCGTTTTATTTTCTCTTCTCCTGTACTTTTTATTTTTTTAGAAAATAAGTAATCCTCTTCCTTAGTGAGATTCTGTGTGTTCTTTTTGAGAGTAAATTGCTTGAAAATCAGAGTCACTGAGATCTTGTCTTGGACTCAGATATTTGAGAACAGTGCAAAAATAAGTTCTTTAGATTGCTTTATAATGGTGTCTCCTCAAAAGGTAGCCTTTGAATTTCAGTAAATCTTCATGTTTTAAATATTTCAGCTATTTAAGATTGTATTTATATGCATTAATAAATTCAAAGAATGAGAACCATAGGGTGTGCTTATTTTCCTTTGAAAATAGATTTCTTACAGATCTTCATAGTGTCTGTTTTGTGGGTGGCACTAGAAAAACTCTTGAAGCAGTCTTCATGCCTTTCAAACAGGAGCAAATGCTGCAAGAATGCTGTATCACCTTGCTGTACTCCACTGCGCATAACATAGGGAGAAAGAGCCCCCTAATGGTTCAGAGAGCT
This sequence comes from Peromyscus nudipes, assembly GCA_902168325.1. Classification (NCBI taxonomy): domain Eukaryota; kingdom Metazoa; phylum Chordata; class Mammalia; order Rodentia; family Cricetidae; genus Peromyscus; species Peromyscus nudipes. The sequence continues at coordinate 17,857 of CABHPH010150675.1, forward strand.
ACAGAAACATAAGTGGACATGCTTTCTTAATTTTTCTCTTTCAGTGTGGTTAAAATAAGTAATCAGGAGAGACATCTGATACTATGGGAGTTAATGAGAAGGTGAATGAAAGGTCCAATTGACCTCTCTTATAAATTCAAAGAAAGAACAGAAACCGAAGATGAACTGATTGAGTAAACTGTAGATTTCAGACTTGGAATGACCCTTAGGTGTCTTGCTCCCAGGACACTAGTCTTCTTTGATCTTGTTTGCAGAGAAAGATAATGCAGAATGCAGGGGGAATATCAATTAAATAGCAGGAAACTGCAGTGCTGATTTAAAAAGAACTCTCTGGTTCCAATCATTGAATGCTTCCTGCTAACGATACAGGGGATTAAATATTCTAATAGAAATTGCAAATTTATAAGGAATAAAACAAGAATCAAAGTAAAATTGAGAGTCCTGGAAGACTGTGTCTAGATGTGAGAGGTACAGGGTTAAGACATTATTTCAAAAAGCTTTTAAAAGAAGAGTGTTCTTTTTTTTTAATAGAAAAATACTATGTAAATTTACATATACTCATACTGAAATTTAAATAACGAGCTAATAAAAAACATAAAATGCAACTGAGAATTAGTCTCTTTTATTAAAGAAATGCAACATAGCCTTTAAAGAAGTAGCATAAGAAAACTGTACTATAAAGCAGATTTGTAGAGTGTTATAAGCAAATTAAGTTTAAGTAAACATATATAATATAGTTAAAACAAATAAACGATTTAGTTAAAACTACATTATGTCTTCTCAGAAGATAAATCCAATAATTTGCATAAAATTAAATAATACTACTGGCAACTTTGACGTGGTCCTCAGAAAGCACAATTAACACAGAATGTTGAATGCAGTAATGAATATACCAGATTTCACACAAGTGCTGAGTTTCAATTAAAGATAATGCTGGCGCATCAATAAAAGTGTGGGCTAGGGTGCCTTCATGTCACAATTTGGTCATTGGATCTCACTCACAATAATCAGAAGAAATAAACAGAAAAATCCGTTCAAGTTACTCAACTCAAACCAAGAGAACCAATACCCCATAAGAACATACCAATACAGATACATAACTTTAGTCAAGCCATATTTGATGTAATTTCTATTCCCATTATTGTTATTCTCTTATGGTATTGTCCTGACCAATATAACTACCCAAGCCTCTGCAATTATAATTGAAAGACAATGTAATATAATGAAGGACTATATTTTGCATATATGATTTTTATTTTAAGAAATTTTAAAGATGAAATAAGACACAATATAACAGTTCAACTTAAGTTATGTTCTTCACTTCAGCTATCTAACTCCCAAGAGGCTTGGCAACCATGTAATATTTTTTTCTTTTTTTATTAAGGAATATTTTTTATTCATTTTACACACCAACCACAGATCCCCCTCTCTTCCCTCCTCCAGCACCTCCAGCCTTCACCCCCCCACCCCTGCAACCCTCCCCACTTCCCCTCCTCCCATAAGGTAAGGCCTCCCATGGGGAATCAGCAGAGCCTGGTATATTCAGTTGAGGCAAGTCCAAGCCCCTCCCCCTGCACCACGGCTGTGCAAGGTGTCCCACCATAATTATTTTAAAAATGGAATAATATATTAAAAAGTTTTGATCACTTATCACATAGTAGTATGTTCTCTGATAAAAGGAGCAACCCAGAGAACCACACTCTAAATGACAGAGAAACTCTCACGATAAATTAGCTCTTCATTGACCCAAAAATAGATACCCTAACACATTAATATCACAAATCATTTTACTTCCCACAAGCAAGAAATAAACCCCTTTCGTGACCATGTTCTCCCTTTGCAGTTAATATTGTGACCCACACCCTAAGGTCAGTCATTTCCATCAGTACTGCAATGCTCCAGCTATTATTCCTGTTCCATTCCATCAGTTTCTTGAGAAATCATTTTCTAAAACCCTGCTCCCAGAAGAGAATTTTATATCGGAAAGACCACATGTATTCACAGGCTCTTTGCCTGCACATACCGCCCCTGACACTTTAAATATTAATTGATAGGACTGCAGCAGTTCAGCAGTGAACTCTAGAATACCTAAGCATGTCCGGACTCGAATTTCCTTCCTTAGCACAGGACTCTTTCAATAACAAACACAACATCCACAGCCATAATAAAAGGGCAGTCTAATGTCATATTGTTGGGATCCAAACAGCATGCTTACTCTGAAAAGTTAAAACTGCACTTAGAAGGCAGATTTCACAAAGAATAAGTGAAGGGTAGCTTCTATGTCCCCATTAAATTAAAACTCACAGTTCATGCAATAGTGGTACTTTCTTGATATGCTTTCATTATCAAAGTTATTTCACAACAATAAAGCAATATTTTTGAACATGTTATACCGGCACTAAAATGACCTTCCTATTTTTAGAATAGATTTGGTTTAATTATCTTCTATATGTGGAGAATGTACTACATAAATACATTGTGTGATGATTGCATTAAAAAGTGAATGTACCTGTGGATAAACATGCAAATGCGTTCATTTAAACACATTACAGCACCCTGACTCTAATGTTCTACTGCAAACTCAGTTTTAAAAGCAAGCTTAGCTGCTATGTATCTTACTGTGGCTGTCTGAAAGGAAACACATGAAAAAATGATAATTTCCTTACCTGGAGCATGGAACTGTTCTCTCTGCAATGTAGATAGAAGCGGGGCTGGGTTAGGGCTTGATTTTTGTTTTCTCTTCAAATCTGCTTTAATGCTGCACGAATGTGTTGAGCTGTTCCAAGGTGAAGTCTGTTATTTCTCGCTGGCTCTCAGAGCTGACATCCTTTTGTAAAAGAAAAAGCAGCTCAGTAAGTTGTTGACTGAGGCAGCTGGGAAGCAGGATTATCCAGTACCAGCAGCCACAGAGTGATTCTCTCTCTCTCTCTCTCTCTCTCTCTCTCTCTCTCTCTCTCTCTCT
>CABHPH010150675.1:20828-40263 GCA_902168325.1 Peromyscus nudipes
TCTCTCTCTCTCTCTCTCTCTCTCTCTCTCTCTCTCTCTCTCTCTCTCTCTCTCTCTCTCCCTGATGCTCACTCAGCTCTAAGTCTTAGCTCCTGCTGCTGCTATGTAATCAATCTAGCCTGTCTGAAGCTAATAGTCCCCTATTTAACCAGCCAATCAATAGCAAGGATCCCACTGCTAGTCCCAAGAGCCTTTTTCCAAGAGTGGTACAAACAATAAGAGTTTTGCCAGCAGTTTAGTCAAGTATTGTTCATTATTTTATCTCCCTTAGCGATAGGATTTGAGAGAGCAGAGGCTCAAAGCAAGCTCAGTGTTATTGCAGATTTTTGCATTTAAAACTTTAACCCTTCCTTTCCAACTGATAGCAGTTTATAATCATGCAGAGTAATCTTTTCTGTCATTATTTGAGACACATTACAAAATAGCAATGTGTAATATAGTATTTTATATGTATATATATTATGTATATACATATATATGTATACACACACACACACACACATATATATATATATATAATTAGTGGCACAGTTGCCTATATTGGAATCTGCTTTTGGCTAGAGACAACAAAGCTTAAAGCAACCTGTGTCTCAGATCAGTTAAAGAATGCCCAGCATGTTGAAGGATGCTGAGTTATTCATTTTGTTCTTGAAAAACTGGGATCAATATTTTTGTTTCTCATAAAAATGACAGATGATATTTGTAGATATTTTTGAAAGAAGATCTGAGTCAGATGCTGGTATATAAAACATTTTTTTTAATATAAATCTACAAATAGATCTCAGAAGGAATCAAACAGAACATCTCACACCTAGTTCAAACGCTCAAGGTTAAGACGATTTCCTTCTTAAAGTGACACTTTTATTGCTCGGCTACTATGACGGGCCAGAATAAAGAAACACAAAACAAGCCTTTGGAGACCAGACTGGTCTTTCACTTTCCACATGCTGCCAGAAAGACTAGAGAAGTTAGGAAGAAAGGAAGACAAGAGAACCTAGGGTGTTATAACCCTATTCTTTCTCAGTTTCTGCTACAACTATTACTACTTTTCTTATTTTACACTTCTTAATCAACCAGACTTTTGTGACTTTTTTCTTTTTTATAATCCACCACTACACTTATTAAGAAAACTGTAGAATACTCTAACTCAGTTCCCAACAGCTATTAAAGCCAAGCAGTAGTATCAAACTTCAATGTCAACAGATACAGAAGAAGTATGCAATTTCTGCTAAAATGAATTGAGAAGAGCAAAGAGGCCATAAAATATGCATAAATACACAGTTACTCTCAATTAACATCAAATTATAATGTATAGTAACATCTACTTAAGGAAAGGTTTCTGGAAATAATTGATTCAATTCAGCAAATATTAGGCAATTCTTTGTTTCAAACCTTTGGTTTCATTAATAGATAAGTAATTCACTAGAGTAGGAACAGGCTATTTTGTAACCTTGGTCATTTTGGTGTATTGTTCTCTAATTAATCAGCCAGAGCTTACAGTCTGGTGAGTAGTAAGGAATTCTCAAGTAATCAAATACCAGGCAGTAAGCTCTCCATCTCCTTTCAAAAGTAATTCAAAGAGCATCAAGTACCCATGAACAAGATATCACTCTTCAGAACAGAAGGCGAACCATGTAATATATAGCATGGCATTTTAAAAAGAAGAAAAAGAGCATGAATTCCAACAATCCTTTGCCCAAAGTATGGAAAATATTTCACAAGTCGAAGGAAAGGTCATAGGGAAGTTATAGAAAGAGCAAACCCACAAGGTCAAAAGATGGAAGCAGGGAGGGTTAGTGGAAGAAGGTTGGCTGTAACATTTAGGACAAAGGAGAGAAAAATGAAGAAGAAGGGAAGGATGGACAATATGGAGTAACTCCAGTGCTCAGGTAAGAGTGATTGAGTAACAGAAGGGCTTTCCAAAGTGTTTAGAAGACAACTCAGGCATGTTTAACTCAGCAATAGGAATCTTGGCAAAGCTGAATGATTAGTTTTTCTTGCTTGAGATGCAGGCGAAGGAGACAATCAACCAGGTGTAGCAAATGGCACAACCTTTGCCCTGGGAGTGGGGATGAACAGGTTTGAGATGATACCCGAAAGTCTGAAGTAGCACTGTAGATGGATTTTCAACCTGTTAAAGACTGTTGCCACCTAGAGAAATTTCATATTTCCTACCATGATCAGTAACTGAAAAAAAGTGGATGGTAATAAATGTCATATATACATATATTTTATGTTTTTAATCTCAAAATGTATTTTAATCTAATTATATTTATATTAATCCTCTTCTTTGTTTATATATAGCTATATATATATTTTTTTCCTACTGCACTATCAGCTGAATGACAGAAACAAGCAAGTATTCTTCAAAATGTTTTTCTGAAAACTACCCTTTTTTAATTAAGTTATATAGCAGTTGCTTGAAATATATTTATTCAATGTAAAATACATAAGTAATTACTAAGTTTGAAGTAACTAGATCACTATTGTATGACAATTTCTAAATGAGATGGTATCCAAGGTTTCAGTAGTTCCCTAGACATTGAAGGTTTCAAGGTCACTAGGGATGGAACAGTGTCTTAAGCAGCTTTAGTCCAGCAGAGATCAGGCTGGCTCTACTCTAAGTTACTCTGAATTGTGTAAAACTTGCCTTTCAGCCCTCTCCCAGTGACTGCTCTTTAGGAAGCAGAATTTGGCTGTATTTTTGTGCAAATGCAGAGGCATGATGACTCTGCACCATGTTGTTATTTAGAAGCAACTGTTCTCCAATGCCAAACATGAGGCACTTCGGACTGCTCCTAAAAAGAGAAGCTAACACCTAATGAACATGTCAAGTATGTTGGGAGCAAGGAAGCACATAGGCACACCAAAACCTTAGAAGAGGGACTGCTCACCTCCCTGCAGAGAACTTGGAACAGAGATTTTATTTCAACATCCAATGAGCACAGTCCACTGCTCCTGTCACTTTCATCTGGATGTACACATGCCAAACCACACACAGACACACGCGCGCGTGCACACACACACACACACACACACACGCACACCACACACACACAAATTAAAAGTAAAATCAACTTTTAGCAAAACAAAGCAAACACATCAGAAAGAACAGATCTGAGAACAAAGTGAACAATTTTAGTGATAAAGGGTGGAAGACTCAGGTGTGGATTCCATAAAGGGAAAGGCAAGCAGCCAACACTGTGTGGGTGGTAGCCACCTCCCTGGCCACACTGGCTTGTCACTTCACTGTTCAGCATGAGTGTGAAGATAACCACAGGTAACGAATTCCTGACTGTCCCGAGCCTTCATCTCATCTTCTTCTACATGGATTGATATGTCCAACTCGAATTTCTCTTTGTCATTTTATTGAGTCATTCATTTGGACCCATCTTGTGTCTGACTTCAGAGGTCCTGTTTCTCCTAGGCTCTTCTCAATCAGGCTCACTGTTGAATCCTGCAAACCTACAATTCAGCTCTAAATGCCACCAGCATGTCAAAACTGACTTGTTACTAACCCAACTAACTATCATCAGTTACTGTTAATATTTATATTAGCTCTCTGCCTCAGTTACTGTTAATAGTTATATTAGCTCTCTGCCTTGCCCACCTTAATGTCTCTTTGAAGTTTGCAGATTCTTCAACGTTTTTGAAGCCACTATGTAAATATATATGTATTTATGTATTCAAATATAATATACTTATTTTATATCAATATTATATTTAATTCAGAAATATATTAAAATTGTATGAAATGTAGTATGTTGAGCATTAATATTAATAATTAACACTAGAATAAAATAATCTAATACTTTAAACAGTAAAATTGTTTTCAGAACCAATATATAGATTTGCTAGAATAGATTTCAAGTGAAATATACTTCAGTATATTTAGTATATATTATTGATATATTAATTCAGAAACCTATAATGAATTTATGAATTAAAAATAATTTTACAAAGTTGTAATAATATGTTGTTTGGGCATTAATATTAATAATTACACCTGGAGTAAAATAACTTACTGATCTAAACAATAAAGATTGTTTCAATATATAGATTTGTTGAAATAGATTTCAGGTGAACTATACTTTAGTAATGCAGTTGCAAGCAGATGAGGAAACTTAAATAACTGATTAAACAACAACTCATAGAAGAAAAAAATGCTTACTTTTAGATAGTTTTTGGAGATGGGTCTATGAGTCTATGGCCTTAATATCTTAGGGAAAGAATTAAAGAATTTAATTATATTTACAGTTACAACATGACAGCCACAGTGGACTTAAATTTCTACTATTTTTGTTCAGATTCTTATGGTTCTAGATAAATAATCTTAAAATATAAAATAAAATAACTCAAGGACAACTGACTAGAGATAAAGAGGCAAGCTTTGACTCTAGTCAATTACAAACTTATATTCTGGCTTGAAGTAGGAGGAGACACTGAGGAAAGATAGGAAAATAAAAGAGACAGGAAAGTTAAAGTTTCTGTATTAGAGCTAGAATGCAGTCAGGTTCAGCATTGATAATCTAAAACCAACCATGTGGTGGCTTGAATAAGTGTGACCCCCTTAAGCGCATATATTTGAATGCTTTGTCACCAGGGACTGGCACTATTTCAAAAAATGAGAAGGATTAGTAGGTGTGGCCTTGTTGAAGGAAGTTTGTCACTGGGGGTGCTCTCTCTCTCTCTCTCTCTCTCTCTCTCTCTCTCTCTCTCTCTCCCTCTCTCTCTCTGCATAAGGATCAGGATGTAGCTCTCAGCTACTGCTCCAGTACATGCCTACATTCTTCCACGTCTCCCCACACCTCATAATGATAATGTACTAAGCTTCTGAAATGTTAAGCAAGCCTCCAACTAAACACTTTCTTTCCTAAGAGTTGTCTTAGTTATGGCATCTCTTCATAGCAACAAGACAATGGCTAAGACAAATTGTCACAGGGATTGGGACATTGCGGGCACATAAGTACAAAACCCATTAAGGGGACAGTTAGTTTTCCTGTTTGCTCACTTCAATTTTTGGCCTAGGCTGGTCATTCTTAAGTTTAAGAAACATGATTTTTTGTTTGTTTGTTGTTTGTTTTTAAAGATGGAGCTGAACTCAGGGAAGCTCCCCTCAGTTTGTCAGAACATGGAAATGTTGTCTTGATTTTACATCTAAAAAGGCATTCTGTTTCCTTATCTACCAAGAGCTACAGGTAGGTCTAGGTAGTCCCTGAGAAGTGGCTGCAGAAGGGCTTTCTTATTCTTTTTATTTCTGCCTGAGGTCACTTTTCAAAAGTGATGAGGCATATTTAACAACCAATGCCAATATTCTTGATAAGTATTAACAATCAGGAATCAGAAGTTAATACAACAAAATATAATTTAGATAGCGACTTGAAGACTGTTGTAATGGGTCACTTATTTTTGTCAATTTAGCATAAGCTAGAGTCATCCAGGAAGGAACCTCATCTGCTTGGCTTTTATGTATTTCTGTGGGTATTTTCTTGATTAACCATTGATTTGAAAGAATCCAGCCCAGTGTGGGAGTGCCACCGGGTTATATTAAAAAAGCAAATTGAGCAAGCCAGCGAGACCAAGTTAGTAAACAACATTCCCCCTTGGCCTTGACTTCAATTCCTGCCTCTGGTTTCTTAATCTGATTTCCTGTCCTAACTTCTCTTCATCACGGACTGTAAAGTGTAAGCTGAAATAAACCCTTGTCTCTCATGTTGTTTTTGACTATTGTGTTTATTATAGCAATAGAAAGAAAACTAAGGTGCTTTGGTAATAGGAGCAGGTAGAAAGATTAAAATTAATGGCTTTGATTCTGGGGAAATAACAGAAATGGAAACTACACATCTATGCTCCCAACACCACTTACACAATGGAAAATAATTGCATATGAGAAAGCTGATCACATGATGATTTTAGAAATTTTCAATCTATTGATAGCTTACACTTCCAGCAAAATGTTGGATGATAAATTGCATTGATCCATTTAAACTCTTACCACAGAGAAAGCTATTATTGCTCAACCATCATCCTTATGGCAGACAGACATTCATGTGTTACTGGAATAGCTTATCATCAGATCGTGGAGAAAGGGCTGGAGAACACACTCTATCTTCAATGAGATAAGTCTCTGTTCCATGATCTCTGATATTTCTTCACAGAGAAACAAAATTTTTAAGTATTTGGTCAGTAATTCTGCAGATTTCTGCAATTTTGCTTGCTCTATCCTTATGAATATAGTGGCTGCCAGGAAATGCATCCCACCTTAGCCAGAGAAAATAAATATGCCAAGAAATAAACCCCTCCTAAATAAGAATGAAATATATTATTTCTAATTCTATGCCATACATTTGTATAATATTCCACAAAAATCTGTTAAAATTAGTCAGCAAATGTATTTATCTGTTTAAACATTAAAATTATTATTATTATTATTATTATTATTATTATTATTATTATTATAGGCTTGTGATGTGTATTCACAAGTGTGGGCATGCACATGTTGTGACATACATGTGGAGGTCAAGTGATGATGGACAGGGCCCCAGTGAACTTGCAATCCATCAGTTTCTAGAGTTCTCATCTCCAAGGTTGCCGATTCCCTGAGCTGTCCTCAGCAACCAAGAAGCCTCAATGAATAAAAGGACTACAAGAGTAAAAGGTCATTTTCCTAAGAAATTAGGACCATGTATTTTATGAGGAATTTGACAATGACAAGTAGAAAGAGGTTGTGATACAAAATATTGTATATGTGAAAATGATGCAGTGAATCTCCTTAGTCTATGTGCTAATTTAAAAATCTTGCCCAATGGTTTTTCAACTAATAAAATAAATTAGAAGAAAAACAATTAGAGAAGAGGAAGAGGGTTGCAATGCGGGCATGAGAAGATAAAATGAACAAGCACAGCTAAGTAATGATATACTAGAAGAAAAGCCACTGTGAAACGCATCTGTCTTAGGGTTTCTATTCTGTGATGAAACACGGGGAGCAAAAAGCAATGTGGGGATGGGCTGAGACCACCCTAATCAATCACTGATTGAGAAAAAGCTTGATGGGTCTCAGAGGCATTCCCTCAACTGAGGCTCCTTGCTCTCTGAGGACTTCAGCTTCTGTCAAGTTGACATGCAGAACCAGCTACTACACCATCCATTTTAAACAGTGAATATACAGTAATGGCATTTTTATAAACTGAGTAAGAAAGCTGGTTTTATGGAGAAATTGTTAGGTGAATTAGTTCAATTAATTCAAAAATATTATACATCTTGTACTATATTCTAACTCTGTACATTTGGATTTAGAAGCATAAGCAGGAATTTTCAGGCATTCTTTCCAAAATAATGGAAAACCTATATGGTTTTAATTACATAATACTTTTATGTATTTAATTATCAATAAATAAGCTACACTAAGACTGTTATGTAAAACCTTGATAATAGAAATGGAAAAAGATTAAGATTCCATTGGTGAAATCAGTGTATGGGGAACAATGAAAACTGACTGTTTGGAAAACGTAATCAAAATAAAATGGAGGACTTCAGAGATAGTTCTGTGGGTGAGACTGCTCGCTGCTCTTGCAGAGACTGGAGTTTGATCCCTAGCACCGAAGTTTGGCAATTAACAACTGCCTTTTACTCCTGCCCCAGGGGATTTGATGTCATTTTCTGGTGTCTAGACACTTGAACTTGTGAGACACAGTACAAACACCACTTACATGATAAAAATAAATCTTCAAATATAAATAAATATAAATGAAAAACATGAGCCAGGTGTTGTCGCGTATGTCTTTTATCCCAGCATCTAGGACGCGGATGCAGGTGGTTTTGTATGTTGAAGGCCAGACTGATCTATATAACAAGATTCAGGTCAATTCAACTAAATAGTGAGACCCTGTTTAAAAATTTTTTAAGTAAACAATAGTTTAAACATTTAAAATTATAACGAGGAGTATAGATGAGCCTAATTTTATGTCCACAGGCTTTTAAGGTGGATCATAAAAGACTGAAGTAAAACAATAAAACTTAAATCACAAAATGGTATATTGAAATGCAGGAAACAGGAACTCAGCTAAGGAAATGAAAATGGCATTGGTAAGGTAAAATTTATATTAGTTGTTTAACCTCTGTCTAATAGACTAAAATACCATGAAAAAAGTTAAGACACAAAAACTGGCATGACATGCATATTTATGATATAGTGTCTTAATTCTAGATCAGTTCAGTGAAGCTCTCAGAATATAGGGTGAAATATGAGCTGTTAATCTTCTCTGAGTATTGGTTGTTTAATTGAAACAGGATAGCAACAAAGTGATGTCCAAGAAAATTGTTGGCACTAATCCAAACTTGCAATATGTTGAAAAACCACCGTGTTTACAGTCTTAAGGGAAAGATTAAAAAAAAAAAAAAGCTACACTTTTACAACAGAAATTCCAGTGCCAGTTTCATAATACCTTTCTGAGTTTTTGGCCAGGGAGAACTCTTATAACAATGGGGGCTCTGGCCATTTTTCTTTTTGACCACCAGAACTAAATGGCAATATTCTTGCTGAAAACACCACAGATGTTTGGATAGAAGAAACAAAAATATCAAACGGAAATATCCCTGTGGATTATGCTTACTGTCCCAGAGCATGATATGCAGAATGCTGGAGGAAATGATCCATCCGTAGCCCTATCAGATTTGGTTCCTGTGTGCCACAAACAATTCCACCCTGCCAGGCAGGATATATGCTCCAATGAAGCAGTGACTCAACTGTTTAAGGAGTAATCAACCCTTTTCTCACTGGATCTCAGGCCCATTCCACAGCAACAAACACATGGCTGCCACTATGACTCTGGTCAAAAGCTTATGGCTGATGTGTCATAGGCCCTTCGGGAAGGTAACTACTAATATTTTGGTAAGTGTTCATGTAATTGAACTGTCTTCTATATATGGATCTTTATACTCATGGACTAATGCTTCCTTCAGCCTTAATCTGTGAAGTTTTGTGTGTGTGTGTGTGTGTGTGTGTGTGTGTGTGTGTGTGTGTGATATTAATGCAAAAAGTCTCTGGTCAATGTACTGAGAATAGGCGACTAATGCTTCTCACCTAAATAGAAAATCTACAAAACATCCCCTCTTAATGGGAACATCATGTCCAACATAATGACCGAAGAATATTGTCAGAGAATGTTGTGCAACACACACACACACACACACACACACACACACACACACACACGGAAATATAGGAAAAATAGGAGAATGAGGAAGAGATTAAGGATTATTGGAAGGGAAATGAGAGGTAATGGGAGGCAATGAAGGGAACAGGTATATGTGACAATAGTGTATTTTATACAAACATGAAAAAGGCAAAAAATAATAAAACATATTCAAGTCATTAAAAAACTTCAGATGTATTTATAATAATAATGATTATGGAAGTGAAATGTAATCTTTATCTGTTAAGATTTTATTTTCTGTAGCATAAATATAAATCTTTAGTTACAGAAATAGAAAATAAGCCACATGTATAACCTGAATGCATGAACTATAGAGTACTACCTGATTTGAATTTAAACAGATGCTGATATGAAATAAGGAATATGGTATGAAACCTGAGGCAGGTGTTACTGCAATACTGTAGCCCTCTCTCCTTTTAGATCTTTTCTTCACATAGCTGGTTTCCAGTTCCAAGATAGAGGTGAGAAAACACTGGGAGAGAAGCTATGAGCATCTGAGAGGGCTCATGGTGCTAAGTGGCTTGGTGAAGTTGGACTAGATTTCTCCAGACAGAGGAGGAATGTACACAGATGCTGTGCCTAGCACATACTTTCAATGCAGCAAAAGCTTCTGGTTGTTATTTCAGAGTGTTGTAGAAATGTCTGCCTATTGCACAGCTTCAGATAGATTTGCCTGTGATCTGGGCTGTCACTGAATTACTTCAACAAGTACTTCTTGCCTTGGCCATTCAATCCACTGAAAGAAATAACTTGATGTTGTGAAGGATCAATGTACAGTATTTCATGCAGACATTAGAAACCTCACAGAATTCACTAACAACTGCATATCTATGGCAATGGTATTTATTGACTGGTGACATTTTATTAAAAGGATTTATCATGTTATCTTATAGGAAAGTGAATAATCTTTCCCCAAAAGACATATTTACCGAGATGTTTTACTGCACTTTGATTTCTGGAGGAGATTACAGTAATTCTAAAATAATCGGAGCTTAGGAAGTTCTATAGAATTTAGAAATGATAGTGGGGTCTTGTTCACTTTATGAAGAATATTTCAGATATACTTTAGCTTGATAGCCATTTACGTTTGAATTATACATACGAAGGGGAATATATCACAGCTTTCAAGATGTAAAATGGTAAAAATGAGACTAAAACTCAAAGTGGTAGCTTGAAGCTGTGAAGAGAAAAGAAAGTAAGGGGAAAAAAATCAATATTCTCACATATAAGAGAAAGCATAAGTGAAGTGAACAGCACTGTCTATCCATTTAAAGGAAAACAAGAAATCCAATGTGGATTTCACAAAGAAATACATTAAGGTGCTACTGAGAAGGCCAGAGGATCAAGACATACTTAAATAATACAAAGGCAAGCTTGTTGTAGCTTCATACCTAGGAGGTACATCGAGGACCATACACAAAGGGAAAATCATTGTGAGTTATCCTATACATACGAACACATAAGCATGTAGATTCATAGACATGTAGAAACAAATAGAAAAATGTATGCACACAGAAATTGAGATGGATTGAGTCATCATTTTGCTTAAACTTGTCATTTAAAAGGAGAGAAAAAAACTAGAAATCACTTAAAAGTAGATATCCCAGTGAGACTTCCTGCTCTCTAGCTGCCCTTATCTGGAGAATGTCTCTAGGCCTGGAGGACTGACCTTACCTGAAAGCTGTCTGTAAGTCTTAATGTCTGATTAATCTCTAGCATGACTCTTAGCATAGTTCCCTGCTGGAAGGTTTCTGCCTGCTGCACAGATGGTAACTCAGACTTGTAGTAAGAGCTTTGTTATAGGACCCCACTGCCACATACAAAGCCTTATGATAGTAGTGTGCTGTTTAACACAAATTAGGTGACTCCCCAGCTACAGTCCCTAAACCTATATATGCTACATACTCTGGAATTAAGTTGAGTTGTCTCACTGAAATCTCCCAGAAGGCTATCTACGTGGTATCCACAGCTGTCCAAATCCAGTTCCTTGCTTTGGCTCCTTCTCTACTCTTGGACTAGCATCCTATATTACTGAGGAAGGAGAACCACGTATAATAAACATGGTTATCCTCCAAAAGGTAGGTACGGAAGGAAAAGACCTCAATTTGTGGATCAACTCCAACAAATCAAAACTTGATGTCACTTTGCACTTCAAGTTCCATGAAAGAAGAAGGTTAATGAGCTTCAGTTTGAACTTGTCCTAATCATGAACCACTCATCTATTTTATAGACTAGAATTGAGATCAGCGAAGGGAATGAGGTCAAGGTGAACTTTGAGAACTAAAATAAGGTATCTGCAAAAGAAGTAAATGAAAGCAATAAATTCCCATGAAGTTAATTATATGTTTATGGAACATAGAATATGTGTCATGTACACAAGAAAATATGATGTTGATCTGATGGCCATATTTATAATTAAAAAAAGATGAAAACTAAATATACAAAATTATCCACTACAAATTTGATTCACATTTGTCAAAATACTTTGCATGCATGTGTCATTAAAAAAGAAAGTGAAGTTTTATAGTTGTAAGGGGAAATAATAAAATTTCAATTAAGGATATTTTCATAGAGTCTTTAAACTTCAATCATGTTTATCTTTGAAGAGCAAGAATAATTCAAAACAAAACACATATAGAAAATTTGTACTTGAGCTGGAATGTAGTAAGATTGCACTCAATATCATAGTTAATATGTTAAGCAAATCAATTATTAATATGTATCTTCAAATATTTACTCAAAATAAACCTTAGATGACATTTCAAACAGTTAACGATTATATTAAGTTATGTATCCTGTCATAGATGTCTTTATATTTATTGTCAAAACTCTAGGCTTCTATAGGCTTCCAGTTATAAAGGAATAATATATATATATATATATATATACACACACACACATATATATATATATATGAATATATAACAGAATTTCTGTATTTTCAGTGTTACTTTTGGCCAATGATTTAATTGGTTTTATTTGCATTCTGCTTATTCACATATGGTCTTCCTTCTTCAATTAAAATGTCATCAGTCTACAGACCATTGTTTCTATAGCTACCTAACCATTGAAGTCTGTTTCTGATTACTCCATTAGCTGTCCCACATTGTAAGGATAATATTAAATTCATATAAAATTGCTTCTGGGAGAAGCTGAGGAAACTACTCTGACCCAATTTTATACTCCTTCTGAAAAATTAAAAAAAAAATGTCTTTTCTTCCTTCACAAGACATTGCCCTATCTTTTCTTGATAGAAACTATTACAGAGAACAGCGGGAGTCATTTAGCTCCACTTTCAAGCATACTCATTTTTAAGGGATGTCGCTGGGACAGAGAACTCAGGGGATACAAAGGAGAGTTACAGATACTCTAGTGAGGAATTTGAGGAAAGGCAGTGAGAGAAAGGGACAGAAAGGGGTGTTCTAGTTACTCAACAGATGCATGATCAGCTTACTTCTCAGTCAGCTGGATAGCCAAGGTCACTGTCAAGGTTCTTGTTTAGTCTCCTTTGCAGTCTTCCTTTCACTAGACCTCCACGCATCAAAATAGAAGAGTAACTGTAAAGTAGAAGGCCGTGAAAGGGGCATGGAAACTAACGTGAGCTTATTTCCTCACTTGGGTGCATTCTGGGTTGTCATCTTAGACATGTGCACATTAACTGAACATGCTCTTGTGTTTGAGAGTTAAGTTGATTCTTTTTTTAAATATTTTTATTTTATAATTAACTTAATTTCACATTTCAGCCCCGGATTCCCCTGTCCTACCTCCTCCCACTCCCCAGCCCTCCTCTCAGTCCACCACCTATTCCTACCTCCTCCAAGGCAAGGTCTCCCCTGGGGAGTCAGTCCAGCCTGGTAGACTCAACCAAGGCAGGTCTAGTCCCCTCCTCCCTACACCAAGGCTGAGCAAAGTGTTTCAGCATAGGCCCCAGGCTCCAAAAAGCCAGCCCATGCACCAAGGACAGGTCTAGGCTCCACTGCCTGGGGGCCTCCCAAACAGTTCAAGCTAATCATGTCTCCCTTATCCAGAGGGCCTGGTCCAGTTCCATGGGGGTTCCTCAGCCATTGGTTCACAGTTCATGTGTTTCCACTAGTTTGGCTATTTGTCCCTGTGCTTTTTCCAATCATGGTCTCAATATCTCTCGCTCATACAATCCCTCCTCTTGCTCAGGCACTCTCTCAACCATTGCCAGTCAAGACCCAGCTATACCACTCTTGGGTATACCCAAGGAATGCTCAATCATACCACAAGGACACATGCTTAACTCTGTTCATAGCAGTGTTATTTGTAATAGCCAGAACCTGGAAACAACCTAGATGCCCTTCAACTGAAGAATGGATAAATAAAATGTGGTACATATACACAATGGAATACTATTCAGCAGAGAAAAACAATGACATCATGAGGTTTGCAGGCAAATGCATGGAACTAAGTTGATTCTTTTTGGATTCCTGCTAACTGGTTCCCTTCTCCATTGCTTTCACATAAGACCAGCTGCTTCTTTGCATACATCCTTACCTAACCATTTCTGGCTTCATTTTTCTCTCTTTACATCACTCTTATACCTTTGCAATTACTCTGTTTTAGAATCAAACTGTCCCAGTGTGACTAAATTTTCTCTTCACAGTGGGTATCATGGATCAAACATATTCTAATTACAAACAATACAACTTCTAATTGACAAAAAAGGAAATATTTTTAAAATATTAGTAAACTGTGACAATTCTGCAAAAGTTCCACCCAAAAAATTCTATAAATTGCTTTCAGAACCACTGTTCATTTGAAGTCAACTTTGAAGTTTATTGCTTGCTATCTTCCTTATGATTCAAATTTACATTTTCACAAATTTTTCCATATATATTGTCTTTTTGTGTCTTGTTTCTGAAAAGATTTTTTCACTGTTAAAGTTTGTAAAAAAAAAATTCCATATAGGTTCACAGGTAAATGTGTTCCTTGGGGTTAACATAAAAGGAAGGTGGTTGAACAGTGTGACCCCAACAGGAGGGGAGTCCTTGTGGGACCTCAGTTCACATTGGAACATCTTCTAGAAAGAGAATGAGGAACCCCAGTTTCTCAGTTTTGATGTAATGTGGCCTGCTTTATCTAACACATGCTCTCAATCTTGCCATCTGCTGTCTTCACCAGGGCAAAGAACTGTGGTGGCTTGATTTTCTTAGTGTTCCACCTCAGATAACATGCTATGTTAACACAAAAGTGACCAACAAGTTAAGTACATTTGCTTCCAGATTCAACCTACAACTTCATGTCAAAGATGAATTTCTACACAAAGCCTGTAGTTGGATCTTTCTTTTTAATCCAACTTTTTAGTATCTTCTTTCCTGTGTTAAATAATTACCACTGTGACTGAAGCATGATCTACTATCTCACAACTGTCTTGAATCATCTGTAATCTATGTCTTTCTTTAGTTTGATTAGCTGTGTTATGTTTTACTTTTATGTTTTTCCATGGTTTTTGGTTTTTTTTGATCAGTTATGAGTTTTCTTCTGTATTCTTGAAATGTATAAAATTTGAAAGAATCATATTCATTCAAATATAGTACTAAATTGCAATAGAGCAAATGTTTCATCGTGAAAGAATATTGTATACAATCACTCTTTATACACTCAACATTAATGTATGAATTAAAATAGAAATACTCATTTTTTGTATTACATTGTACCAATCAATGCCTTATGATAAATTATAAACTTAAAGATGAGTGTAAGAACAACAGGTGATAGAGGACAACAGGAGAACAAGGCCCTCTATGTCAACTGAGGAGAGCTCATATGAACTCACAGAGACAGAAGCAGCAAGTCCGGGGCCAGGCGGGGTCTGTCCAGGTCCTCTGAATATATATTATGGCTTTCAGTTTAGTATTTTTTTTTTTTTTGGTTTTTCGAGACAGGGTTTCTCTGTGTAGCTTTGCGCCTTTCCTGGAGCTCACTTGGTAGCCCAGGCTGGCCTCGAACTCACAGAGATCCGCCTGCCTCTGCCTCCCGAGTGCTGGGATTAAAGGCGTGTGCCACCAACGCCCGGCTCAGTTTAGTATTTTTAAGGGACTCATGAGTGTATAAATGAGTGGATCTCTGATTCTTGTGCCTTCTTGGTCTTTTTTCCTTCTTGTGTTTTGCCATGTCCAACTTCGATGTGATGGTTTTATCTTATTATATTTTATTTTTTGTTATGCTTTGTTGCTGTCCCTTACACGCCTGTTCTTTTCTAGTAAGAGAGAGAAAGGGAGTGGATCTTGATAGGAAAGGTTGTAGAGAGGAACAGGGAGGAGTAGAGGGAGGGGAAACTGTAATCAGGACATACTGTATAAGAAAGGAATCTGATTTTTCTTTTAATCAATAAAAGGGAAAAAATGAAAGGTGATAGAACATTATTGCATTGTAAAAATACATGAGAACATATCCACGATTTTGAAACAAAAGTTCTATAATTCTGCAACAAAATAAGGTAAGCATCAGGATTTAATGAAATGTAGATAGACTTCAAAAATTAAAAATTCCATTTCATTCAGGGTATTATCTATACAAAACTGAGAATGTAAGATGCCAGCTTATAACAAATCATCTTTGTAAGTAAGCAAAAACCCTTATTTTCTTCTGGTCCAATCTGCCAGAACAAGTGTAATAAGTAAGTGTAATAAGAAGACAAGACATGATCTTGACAAAGAGAAGTCCATTAACTCAGAAGCAAAATTAGCACAGGCATTTTGGAAAACATCCCAGCATTACCTTCGAAAGTTAACTCTCCTCTTACCTTAAGAGTCAGACTCTGTACTTTATGCAGGAAAGATGGATGTTTGTATTTACTAAACAACATAAAATGTTTATAGTAGCTGTATGTGCAACAACACAAGCTGAAAACAATGGAAATACCCACAAGCAGGTCACGTGTGGTGATAAATTCTTGCTGTGGAATGTGACCCAACAATAAAAATGACATACCAGAACTTCTGGTAATGATAAAATGATAACATACTAGGTATAACCTTGAACAACTTATCTTATATAAAAAGTTACAGACATAATTTATGGTCCCTGGAGTTAGAATGCTGAAGAGACATGTACTGACACCAGGGAACCATGAGAAAGCTGGATTTCTTGAGGATATTTAAATATTTTCTCCATACATGACTATCAAGTCATATGTAGGTAAAGGACCAACAAAATAACTCAAATGAAGACTTATAATCCTTATTATTTTAAGCTGAAATCTCAATTTTAAAATAAAAAAATGAAGTAAACCTATTTTAATAGGGGTTTCCTTGGATATGTAGTTGTGATATTTGATCGGTTGTGTATATGAAAAAATGTTATTATATTTACTATAGTAGTCCAAAATTATTGCACTTCCCATCTAATATAGTTTAATCAGGATTTGAACAGTACAATTACTATGATTTTTTAATGCAGAAAGTGTACTCCATTTATTATTACTCTATTTACTCCATATATATACATATATACACATTAAAGTATATTGAATGTAATGAAGCATATGTTTTAACATACCTGTTTTGTTATAATTTTTTTTTATTTTTGTTTTACATCATTTATCTGCATCATGTCGGTTTTTGAAGCAGTACACAGCTACACATATTATATTTGCATATATAAGGATACTTGGAGTATTATATGATAGTTGATTTACAAGAACATAGGTGGTAAAGATTGACAATCCATGAAAAAAATTGTTACAAGATACAGTAGTAATTATAATAAAGTGATCATCAATTGATAGCCTCAAAGAAACATGAATAAATTAAAAATATATCAGTCATAGACATTCCAAATTATACCAGATTGTGAAAATTTCACTGCAACAAATAAGATTTTTCAATAATAGAAAGAATGCTTTAGATGGGATGAACATCAAAGGTCTGACTAAATAGTAGATATTTCAG
The DNA here is from genome assembly GCA_902168325.1 of Peromyscus nudipes. Taxonomy (NCBI): domain Eukaryota; kingdom Metazoa; phylum Chordata; class Mammalia; order Rodentia; family Cricetidae; genus Peromyscus; species Peromyscus nudipes. Next base: position 37,960 of record CABHPH010150675.1, read on the forward strand.
ATATGCTACAAAGCTTGAGAATGCACAGGTCATGCAAGGGCCTGAGAGAATATTAATTTCTGTTGTCACTGAGCAGGGAAGAAGGGCTATCTTCCACTAAGATCTCAAAGGCTGAGGGACAGCTGTTCAACATCCCCCCATAGTACATCTTTGCTTCATCAGCCCTTCTTGGCAAATTTTGCACCAAGGGAAGCGCTATAGAATATGACACCAAAGATGGGCACACGGTAGTCCTAACCACCTGCACAGATGTCCAGGTGCCATTTCTGCTTTGTTTCCAGGACCGTCTAGCCAGCATTCTTCCTGGAGCTTAGTTTTGTTCCTAAGCCAATCCATTTCACATCCAAGCTTGACATTTATGGTAGGATTGGATCAGGAATTATATATCATTTTCCATCTGGCTCTGAGAAATAATGCTACAAAAGCCAGTGTTAACAAAAGGGTTACCTTTATTTTTGAGCAACGGAGGAACAGAATTCATAAACATAGTGGCTTAGATTTTCTAACAAACTTTTCTAGGGAATTAATCCCATGTTTAAAGATAAAAAAGTATAAAAGGAAAAATGTGTTCCCATTTTCCCTTTATTCTGTGAAGAAATGGATAGAAGGATTATATGACTGGTTCACTAATGATTTTTCTCCCCCACATTTATTCTCTTATTTTTAAAAAGCGAGGAGAACCTATTAATGAGGTTGAAAACAAACTGATTATGGACAAATGGGTTTAATTTTGATTATAGTTCTTTGTAAGATTTTTTTTATGAATTCCCCATGCCATCAGCTGGAGCTAAAGTAGCTAATGAAGGATATAAAGATCCAGGGCTCTCCAATAATCTGGGCTCAGATGCAGCCCCTTTTTGACTGCTGAGGAAAATGACATAGGATCTCCCTGCAGCACCCTCAATAGGACCACAACTAGAGAGGCTCCCCAAGATTGTCGTTCAATTTTGTTGACATACCTGTTAAACTTACATCAGAGCAATTTTGTTCTGTAGTGAACATATACATTAAATTATACCATGTTTGAAGTTCTGAAAAAATTTAGATATAAATTGCATTTTAAAAACCTGAACATCGTATTCATTATCCTGACACCATGAAAACAAGGCAAGAATAGTGAAAATATACAGGTTTACATTGGTTCCATCTCTGATTCATTACAAAAAATAAGGCAAAATAGTTACTCAATAACTTTTCAATCATTTATTTAAACATGGCTTTTCTTGTAACATTTCTTGTAACATTCGAACAACATATGTTTCATTGTGATTACACAATTCCTATAAGAAAATAATGTCATAAGTTTAAGATGTCCTGAAAGGCATTTGAATTTTCTGATATATTTAAGCACAATGTTCCAGGTTTATTCATCTTCGATGACTTCCGAGATAAGTTATATGTGTCATAAAGTACTTGAGAAATGTGCAAGCCACTTAATCTTTGAAAAACACCTACATCCAAAGAAGCATTATGTTCCTTCTGGTGACTTTCTGAGTCATCCCATGACAGGATAAAATTTTCTTATGTAATTAAAACAGTTGAAAATGTTTCAGGGCAAAGTCCCTAGAAATGTAAAAAAAATAGATGGGACCGAAAATGAATGAAGAGGAATTAGGAGTCTTTCTCTAAATGTCACTTGTCAAAATGAAAGAAAGAGTTGTGTGGAAAGAGAAAGTTCAGCTTTTGATGATAATATATAAATTGAAAAAATATATTTCCAAATATTTTTTAAATAGTAAAATACTAGTTTTATGGATTCAGTCCATGTTTTTAACTACATTTCCTGGTCTGTTCACCATATGATGGCAGCCTATGTAAATGACACATAACAACGAAGCTTTTGCTCTGCATACTTGCACTTAATGTCTTGGCAAGATCATTCCTTCACCAGCATTGCATTCTACTTCTTGGGGATTCCAGCATACATTGAAGATCAGCCTAGAAATCTGGCATCATTGACTGGCTGACTGAACAACTACTGGATTCTCAGACTTTCCATTGGTAGTCAGGTATTGTTGGTGTAGCTAGATCATTGTCTCTAAGACAGCATAATAAAGGTCATTCTATCAGTTTTGCCCATTTAGAGAACCCTAACTAATAGAGATTTTGGTAGCAAGAATGGTATTGCATGCTACTGCTGCTGCAGATCTGTTATCCATGTACTTATTTATATTTTTCCTTGCAGTGATACAATTAAACTCCCCATAAACTATGATACAAAAATAAGTCTTTCCTCCATTATGATCTTTTGCACATCCATGTGTGCGATCAATTTGGGGGAATATATAGGTGTTTTGTGTGTGT
>CABHPH010150678.1:8430-30046 GCA_902168325.1 Peromyscus nudipes
GTGTGTGTGTGTGTGTGTGTGTGTGTGTGTGTGTGTGTGTGTGTGTGATTTGACTAGAATAGTGGTTATTTTCTCAAACATCTTCTATATCACTAGACTTCCTCTTTCTCACTCTTCACAGCACAGTAGCCACCCTAAGTACATTCCAGCTTGCAGCAGGTGGAAACCACATTGTCTTTGATGATATAACTTACCAAGACACATCATATTATTTCTGCTACATTTACAGTAGAAGATGCAGGCTTAGGTCTCAGTATAAGGTTTAGTGGTCTCACACTCTAAAAAGAACATGTGGGATGGGAAAGGTGCAAACACTTTTGAAAAACAAAATCTGCCATATTTTAAAAGTTCAATTTAGGTTTCAGATCCAGTTCCCCATAGTACATAATCCAAATTCTATCATTACACAGGCATTAAAACATGATACCAAAGGCTATGGAAAAGATGTGGAATCCGTGTGAATATAGCTAGCTACACTGATATTAAATTCTTCCTTCATTGCTAGAACCCATGAGGTTCTTTCTTTTTATTATAAATCACTTTTAAATGTTTTATTCAGTATTTCTTTATGCATTTAAAAAATGAAAGTGTTTTCAAGTTATCCAAATGTATCTTTTGCTGGAACTTAAAACACCATCCTAAATTTTTACACACCAAGAGAGTAAAAAGAAGATGAACTAGGAGTGGAATCGTCAGATCACGTCTTCCTTGCCCTCTCTGGAGTCAAACGGCACACTCAAAACCTTCTTATCTTATTTTTTAATTACTTAAGTTTCACATGTGTATCTAGGAGCAGATACTGTTATCTCCTTTTGGGGGAGCAGAAACTTGTCTGCAGTTAGACAAAAAACATGCTCTGTTCTGCATCCTGGATCTGTCTCCAACTCCACCAGTATTTAGTCCTTCCAGTGACATCACTGGCTCTCAAGTTCTGGTGTGACAAAATTTGCTGAAACACAGGTAATGAGGACCCACCCCAACACTCTCCGCATCAGCGGAAAGTAGAATGTGATCTGAGAATCTGCATTTCTAGAAAGTACCTAGGACTCCACATGAGAACCATGGAGCTGCCATGTCCATTACCTGTAAACATTCTAAAGCCACCATTGAATGAGTAGGTAACCGAGAAGTTCAGACCCTGCAGAGTGCTCAGGAGAGACCTAGAGGAGGAACTGAAGTATTTAGAAATACTTCGGAGTACATATAAGAAACCAAAAAAAAAAAAAAATCTCAAATCCATTCTGTTCCCCACCCCCATACCTCTGCTTTTTTTTTTAGTTTTATTGAGAAATAATCAATATCTGAAAGTACATTGATTTAAAGTGTACATTTTGACATTGAGTCATAAGCATATACCCATAATGCCATTACCACCATCAGGGTACTACTAAGCACGTCCATCCTTCACCTCCAAAGTGGCCTCTTGTTCATCTGGTTTTTTGTTTGTTCTGGTTTCTTCGGGCTTGTGGTTAAGGAGCTATCCCTTAACATGCTTTATGTTGTGAACAGCAAATCTCAAAGATTTGTTCATCTTTCCTAACTGAAACTTTACACCCACTGAAAACAACTTCCCACCCTCTACTCACTCCATTGCCCAGCAGTCACTTTCTCATCTCTGTTTCTATGAGTTTGCCATTTCAGCCTTCATAAAACCTTGCATGCTGCCAAGGCCGTCTTCCCTGGGTTCTTTACACCTCTTCCACAACACACACCCCTAAGAATACTGACAGCCCAGTCACTAGCTGCAGCCCACAGCCCAGTTCTTCCTTCTCATTATCCTGGTTCCAGAATCCATCCCTTCCAAAGTCAGGCTCCCATTGTTTGTGAGAGCCCTTCCTAATGGTGACAATCTAGAAAAACTTCTCTGGACCCAAGCATTCCCTGTCACAACTCAAGCATCACCAGCAAAATGTGCTGTCTTGGTCTCTGTCTCAACCCTGCCCCAGTGCTTAGCCCTACGCACATTATTGCTTCTCCTACCCACTGCTGCTGGGGAAGGGAATTATTCATCCAAAGCAAAGACCCTAGCTTCATCAGCCATCTTCCCTAATTACCAGAGCTCTTCAACAGATCTATCTCCATCAACATCTATGCTTTTCCCTCCCAAATAAGATGGGCCAAATCTAAAGGCATTAATAATCAGCTTCAATTTTTCCTGCTGCTTCTGAAATCACAATTTTCTTTCATTTTTGTTTTATGTGGGAAGGTGTTTTGCCTGCATGTATGTGTGTGTGTGTATGTGGCCAGAAGAGGGCAAAAGTTCCCCTAAAACTGGAGTTATAGCAGGTCTGAGCCACTGTGTGGAAATGAACATAGGTCTTCTGGAAGGTCAACCAGTGCTTTCTTAACCAATCCACATCCACTATTTTTTTTTCAATAATTGCTCATCACAGGACTAGTCCAAAGCAGCATGCAACGTCTTGGGGCTCCTGGAGTGCAGAAGTACAGCACGGTCTGAACTTGTCCTGCCACACTGTGGCTGGGCCTGAACACTACACATGGCTCTTATTCCCTGCCAAGGGGAACAGCTTTTCTAAGATTAGAAACAACTTTCTCTACATATCAGCCCTTCTGACCCCTCCATACACAGGAGTGAAGGGCCAGAGTGATGCTGATAGGGCTCCAGTCTCAGGATGGCTACCCTCACAATAGGTGCCCTTCTCAAACGATGACCTCTGCACTACTATCTGCCCACGGTTATTAAGTAGATGCTCTGATTGAAGCCAGGCTGATCAAAAGTCAAAGCTGGAGCTTGAAATGAAGGAGAAGATAGGACCCAAAGTCCCCCAGGACACATTCTTCACCCTGCTGCTTCCTTCCAGCTGGGTCCAGGCCTCACAGCAGAGGCTCCTGATTGTCATTCCACTGGATAACATACCCTTGCTGGGCTTTCCACCTATCTCTGTCTTGTTAAAAGCAAAAGATGGGAAGACACAGTCCTTTATCTTCCTGTCTCCAGAGTATCATCCGGGTTCTCACCCTCTTTCCACGTTGAATGCTTCATCCTACCATTCTTCCAGCGTGGCACATGAATAGTGGCAACTCAACAATGGTACAAAGAGAATATTCTTCCCTTACTAAATTCCATCAACTCACCCTCTCTCTAGCACTTGCTACCAAAAGATACAGCACCTAACACCCCCTCTGGCGTTCTCCCAGGGTACTGCGTTCTGTCAAGACACTCTCCTTTCCTGCTCTGGGTTGGCCTTGCCTCGCAGGATGGCTGAGAACCATTTTTACTGTATAGATTTTCTCCCCTGGTGTCCTCACTGATCTCCAGCTAATAAGCCACCATGTGATATGCCGCCCTTTCAAATCAATCACGTAACGTAGAAGCTGTAAAAGTTACCTACAAGAGAAATCACCTTTTCCGTCCATAAAGGGACTTACTGCTCCAAGCCTCCTGGCTTCATGGTACAAGGACCCCTTTCTCCTCCCACACCTGTGATGTGTCGGGGATTCCCATCGAGGTAAACCCTGCACGTGGCATGATCGAGTCACCACTCCAGATTGTTCATCCTCCTGATTGCTGCTCAGGAGATGAAGAATAAAAATAAAAGGGACAAAAGCATATCCATCATCCTCACTGACATACTTATTTTGGAAATCGTGGTTCCAAGTAGGAGGACAATGAAAAATCGGGCCCATGAGGAGTATTCATTGTAGTGTCTACAAGGCAAGCACTTAGTGCTCTGTCATTAAGCAGACATCATTACAGTTCTATAAAAACCATCTCTGGTGAAATCAACCCCGAAAAGTTGAAACTTTCCGAAAACAGTGAGAGCAGCATTTAGAGGAACTCCTATCAATAGAAAAATTTTACTTTCAACTTGATGTGTTATGATCACTCTGGTCGTGTCCCACTCAGGGATCGTCAACCCCACATGGGGTAAAACACTGATGGGATGGGATGTCAACAATCCCGTAAAAGTTATTAATTCCATTTTTCAGATTGGAAGTCCAGGGCCCAGAGGAGCATAAATAAAATTAAGGAAAAGCAAGTTAGGCAATAATCATGTTGGGATAAGGGGAGTCTCCATCTGCTTTTATTTATTTAAGAGCCAACCACTTCTCCACTTGAAGCAGAGCAGGTTTCCAGGGCATCTCTACCCAGCCCTTCTCTGGTTCCAGCATCCCCACTGCCTTCATTGAAACCCATTCATTCCAGGGCATCCACAAACTTGCTATGTAATTTACTGATCACATGGGCATGGAAGCCTTTGAGAAGCTTTTGATGACTACGTTCTTATCAAGATCAGGACCTGGACAGATTTGGTGGGAAACAACAGCCTGGCTGAAGCCTTGGGAATATTCCTGAGCCCAAGGGAAGCCACTCAATCCATCTGAGCTGCAAAGTGTCACCAAGACAGTGGTGTAAGTGCACAAATCCACAGTGGGTTGCAATGATGCTTTACACATGGATAGGCCGAGTAGTGAGTGAAGCTTCCTCCCCTCAGCACCACTAAACCCCCTCCTCCTTGCCATGCACTTGGAAGATAATAAGCCTTATATAGCACCTGTCAAACTGTGCTGTGAACAAGAAACAACTAGGGATTTCTTCCAATACAGGCCATGTGTCAGGAGGTTTGGAATGGGAGCCCGGGGCTCTACATTTCTCAAAAGCAAGTGTAAGACTGATTCGGCCGGTCGAGAAACTAAGCTTCAAAACACAAAGCCCTAGAGCACAGCTTGGAGACCACAGTTCCAAGATCAAAAAGCCCATGGCCAGGAGTAGCTCACATATGGTGCAGCTGAAGTGCAATATTAACCAGCAGGAGACATTTCCTACATCACTGTTTGAGTAACACCTCATAGAATCATAGAGGTAAATCACTTGAGCAAAGGCCTCCAGTGAACATGTTCTAAGGGAGCCCAGGAAGAGTGAAGCAAAATTTACTCACGGGAGAAGCGGGCAAGTGGACGGGCATTCTTATCTCCTGCTTCATTTGCAACTGGGGGAAAAAAAACAGAGGACATAGTTAACAACAAGGCACATGAAAGGAGCCATATACATTCCCCCCCCCAAAAAAAAAATCACAGGCTATTGCCAATACTATTTATTGGTTACCCTCTACAACCTGAAGGTAAAGCCCCATTGCTAAAGACACCACTTTCTTATTTCATTGAACATGTAGAGAGAAATCTAGTTAGTACCCAACTAGAAGCTATTCCCTACTGACTAACATTTACAGTGCTCGAAGGTACTTTGCACACCACTGGAAGAGAAAAGTAATCACAGACTGATACAATAGGGGCACAAATGTTGTAGGAATAACCAACCACTTTTTTATTGGATTTAAGACCCACTCTGTGATATACAATCCATGCCTGACACTAGTTATGAGACCAAGAACTGGAGACTAGATCAGTCATAGGGCCTAGTGGAAAACCTCCTACTATTGTCCTAGTAAATGAACACAGCAGGAAAATGACTCTTAATGGCATATGTTACACCCATAGCTCGGTGCTCCACTCAACCCTCATCAGAGAAGTTCTTCTTGCAGTAGATGACTACTAACAAAGAGATCCACAGCTGGACAATGGGCAGACAGTGAGAGACCTTGGAGCACTGGGCTCTAACTGGGATGCCTTCATCAAACCCCTTCCTCAAGGGATCTATGTGGAGGAGGAGACAGAGATTGTAAGAGCTAGAGGTGGGGGGTAATGTCAAGGAAACACTGTCTTTCTGACATAACAGGCCTGGGGCACATAGGGACTCACTGAGACTGGACAAGCACAGGACCATCACACGTTCCAGACAGACAAAATCCCAGCAAGAGAAGTGAAAGTGGACACGCCCCTAACCGAGAAGCTATTTGTAAATGATAGCTGTCAGGAAAGGAAAAATCGGTTTCCTATAATAAAGTACACAGGGTGTATCAGCCACACTCCAGGACAGGCCTCCTGCTCAGGAGTAGTTAGCTGAAACAAACAGACTCCAGACTTTCGTATGCTTGTTTGTTTGTTTGCTTGCTTGCTTGCTTGTTTGGTTGATTTGGTTTGGCCTTTTTTTTTTTTTTTTTTCTTCTTTTGTTTTTTTTTTTTTGTTGGAGAGAACATGAAGATGGATGGTAGAGAGCTGGAAAGAACTTAGGGTCAGGGAAAGAATATGATCAAGATATACTGTATGAAAAAAAAGTTTTTGGTTTTTCAAGACAGGGTTTCTCTGTGTAACAGCCCTGCTGTCCTGAAACTCGCTTTGTAAACCAGGCTGGCCTCAAACTCACAGAGATTCGCCTGCCTCTGCCTCCTGAGTATTGGAATTAAAGGCATGCGCCACCGCGCCTGGCTAAATTTATTTGTTTTAATCTAATTTTTAAAAAGAACAAGGCACGTGTGCTCCAGAGTATGTCCATGCTACCACTAACAGTCTGGACACTCTTCCTGTCAGCTACACTTCAGTCCTCAGCTGCATTTGAGTCTTACGCAGAAGAAAGCAACCTCCCTTTTCTAGGTTTCCAAGGCTACATCAAAACCTAAGTGAGGCTGATGCCTCGGTCACCTACATTAGAATATCTGGATAAACTGGTGAGAACTAGAACCTCAACCTGGCATGTGTAGAGAGGTTAATCAGGTTACATCTAACAGATTCCCACACAACTGGCCCCTGGGCCCACCCCTGGGCCCCAAACTTCCTTTAAAGGGTTGTCCTCCAACACACGAGTCTACACCAAGCTGCTAAAACAGGGAATGTTCTCAGAGCCCAGGTGGGCATCTCAGAAGAGGATGGCAAAGCTGGGCTTTGTTAGAACTGACATTGAATTCAGATGTTAACAAATATGAGAGTTCACAAAGGGAGGCCTAGGGAAGCTGTTTAGAAAACCTCTCTAAAAATCCCAGGGCAGAAAGCTCCAAGGGTGTTTTACCTCCCCAACCTCCTCTCCATGGTTTATAATAGAGCCCACGGAACCACAGTCACTAACTCTACAATTTATATCCCTATCACTTCAGACAAAACTAAGGTACATGTTCTCCTGTAGAAATACAAGTTTCACTTGCCTTTTTATTTTATTTATTTTAATTTTGTATGTGTGTGTGCATGCATGTATTATAGTGTGTGCAAATATGTACATACTCGAGCATTTGTGCATGTGAATGCAGGTGTACACATGCCACAGCACATGTATGGAGGTTAGTGAACAACCTCGGGTATCATTCCTCACCTTCCACCTTGTTTGAGACAGAGTCTCTGCTGTTTTCCCACTGTGTATGCAAAGACAGCTGGCCCAGGAACTCCTGGGATTCTCCTGTCTCTACTGCCCATCTCCTTGTGGAAGAAGCGCTGGGATTATGATGTTCCTGCTAGGCATCTAGCTTTTATGTGAGTTCTGGGGATTCGATCTCAGGTCCTCACACTTGCTTGCACTGCAGGCACTTTTAACACTGAGCCATCTTCCAGCCATTGCTAAATTTAAATATTTTTTGTTTCCATTAAGATTGATATGTGTTGTTTTGTATATCCATGAAAGACAGACATAAATATTTGTGATCTGTTTGCATGACACACAATCCAACCAACAAGAAAATCCTGTTCATTTTAATTAAAGAACTGCCAACAGCAGACAGAAGAGATTGCTAGTGAAATCATTGCTGCATATGAACTTGACAAAGCAGGACAGGAGAATATCAGCTTCCTGATAGTCTCAGGAATATCATTTTACAGAACCATTCTACAAATGGTGAACGGAGTCGTACCTTTCTCTAGGACTCCTACAGGGTAAACAATTAAAAGTTCATTGCATTTGTACATTCAATCTTAGTCTCTTATGTTTCTGGCTTTGGAGTCATCCCACGGTGTTTTCACTTTTGCTGCATTGTACAAAATGACCAGCAGGGGGCAGTGCTACTGCACACATATCACAGCATTTCAAAAATAGAAACTGAATTACTACCTCCATACCAAGGACACTTCAAAGAAACAAGATTCTCATCTCAGAAAAGGGCCCAGGGGCTCTCCTAGCATTCTTATGTCTTTTGTCTTCTACAGCCTCTGGTAAAATCACTACTGAACGTAAATAGTTTGCACTCACATTCTTCCTCAGGCAGAGCAGGCCTGCAGCAGGGCAGAGCAGTCCCTAACCTCTGGAGGACTCCTCGGCCACACTTCAGACCCTTACAGGAACCTGACTGCAGCTAGACATGAAAAGCATTAGTTTTGTGAACACTTGGGAACTTGGCCAATTCTCTAGCGTTTTCTAGAAGAAAGTTCGGGTTACATCAAGAAGAAGAGGGGCTAGGGATGAAGAAGAAAGAAGGAGCTGACCGGTTGTGTGTTTCTCCAGTCCTCAAGTTCAAATTGTTTTCTCTTTAGACACTGTATACCTCTGAAAAAATAGAACAAACTTTTCCCACCAATAAAACAAAACCCACCTTTACTGAAGAAACTGATGGGCTACCTTTAGAGCAAGCAGGGTTACAAAGACCACCGCAGTGGTTGTGAACACAAGGACTAACTGCTAGCCTTGGGAAGGCACATTCTCCCAGGGTTGCTATTTCAGACCAAGCCTTGGGCCTCCCTTCCCAGCTACCCTAGCCAAAGATGGGAATTGTTGACCCAGATCCAAGTTATACCAGGAGAGGCAGGCATCAAAATCTAGGCCAGTGAGGTACCAGGAGAGTTGCCTCTACCCAGAAGTAATGTGACAGCCCAGAATGACTGTCCTCCATGAAGTGCAGACACCACACTCCCCTGCTGAGTGGTTTTCAGTGATAGCCTACACTATCTGATCCAACTCACTTGGCCCAGACTCAAAGCCCTGACACTGACTTAATCTTCCACTACAGCGTTAGTCAGCTCTCTGTCACTATAACAACTACCAGAGATGATTCATTTACAAAGAGTAAAGATCTGTTTTGTTCATTATTGAGCTTCCAGACCACAATCCAATGGATCCACCTCTTTTAGTCCTCTAGTGCCAGATGGTATTGGTAGGAGGTCTTGGTAAGTCACAACTAAGTCACATCATAACCAAGAAGAGAGAATTTGGAAGGGGCTGGGATCCTACAGTCCCTTCAAGATCATGCCTCCAAAGACCAAAGGCTGGCCAGCAGGGTCCACCTCTAAAGGTCTCACCCTCCCCAGCAGTGCCACTCTGAGCACAAAGCCTTAGGCACATACGCTTTGGGGGTACATTTCCAAACTATGATGATCACAGTTCCCACAGCATCTTTCAGTAAGTATAACACCCTTCACATGCTCTCTCGGAAACGCCCTTCCAGGTCTCCACCAGACCCACCCCTACCTATCCTTTGGGTTGATGTGCATTTCATGGTACATCCCATAAACGTCTGCCTGTTTCACTTCATTCCCCTCCAAACCCAGCTCTCCAACTGCAGCAGACATTCAGAACTAGCTAGAAGGTTTTCCGAAATGCAGACTACAAATACAGAGTTCAAACACAGTGAGAATGGTGTGTATCCAAGAAAATGTGTTTCTGAGAAATTCCCAAGTGACTTGGTGGCTCCTGGTCTGAGATGAATTTTTCAGAACAGCTGGCATAAGCTGCAACCTGCTCCACCCAAGGCAAGATCTTTAACTTTTAATTTTCATATTTCTATTCTTTCAACCAATGGCTGCCACTCTGAATAATGTGGTCAGTTGATATTTCTAGAACAAAAGTAGACCAGATAGATACAAAATGCCATAGACAGCATCAAGACCAGACATCTCAGACAGGCTTCCAGTCACTCTGTATGAAGGTTTGGTTCATTTGGGCCCACATGCTTGTAAGTTTTAAATAATTAGCTGCTTGTACTGATAAAAAGTTTATATATATGCTATATGTATGTGTGTGTGTGCGTGCGTGTGTGTGTGTGTGTGTGTGTGTGTGTGTGTGTCCACAATCATAGTATGCAAAACAATAGCCAACTCTTCTCTATCCCTTTGATAAAATACTTCTACTGAATATAAACATGGCACACATAGATGCTACTGACTTCTTTAGGGATATAAGATCCCAGACCCACCAGACAGAAATGCATGTCCCCAACAATGGACAGCTCTGCCTCCTGTCTGAGATAGAGCTCTCTTCTTATTGTTACTGCAATTTACATGTTGCCCTCGTGGTCCAGAGATTAGTGTCAGCAGGATCTTGTAAAGGGCTTAAAGAACGGAACAACGCTACCACAGAGGAAAGTACTACAAAGAGTGATCATGCCCAGCTTGACTAAGCCCTTCCATTTCAAAACCACACACTTTTAGGTAGGTTTGATGGCCCATTGTCTGCTGGCTTGGACATAGCCAAGCTCCTTCACCAGCACAAGGGCCTTCATGCTTTATTTGTTTTGCATTTTACACACTTACACACACACACACACACACACACACACACACACACACACCCCACTCACACCACACATAAAACATATACATACACACACCATGCCACATACATATGCATACCACACACACACACAAATACAGCATACACACCACACAGACATACACACAACACACACACACACACACACACACACACACACACAGCTTTAATAGTACTTCCATTTATCAGGTTAATCAGAGCTTGAATTTGGCAAAGTGTATACAGATGACTCAGATGTATGGAAAGGTATCTATGCTATACTGTTAGCACAAAACCCACAGATTCCAGTCATGTCTATATGCAATAGATTCTGTCAATGTTGAGCTGCCTGACAAGCATACATGTGTATATAAGCATGGGGAGACAAAAATAAAATATATACTGCCAGATATGGGAATAATTGGTTTTTTTGTGGAACATTTGAGAAAATTTGTTACCTTTTTTATGTTTCTGAATAAGGGCAATAATTCAGATTTGTTACTTTTTTATATTCTGCATCAGGGCAATAATTTAGGATACACATGTGCCATGTTTATATTCAGTAGAAGTATTTTATCAAAGGGATAGAGAAGAGTTGGCTATTGTTTTGCATACTGATTGTGAACACACACACACACACACACACACACACACACACATACACATATAACATGTTTTAGATCCAGATCTGAGAACAGCCTCTGATCATATATTACATTAGACAAGTGTGATCTTAAGAGCACTCCCCATAAGACTCAAGCAGTGCGGGTCTGCTCTTCTCAGCAAGTTGCCCCCCAACACTCAACATTAGTGAATTGCACCTAGTAGAAGGTTAGACTCACTTGGGGAACTTCTCAAATTCCTGTACCCAGACAACAGCCTAGACCAATCCAACAGTGCTTCTGAGAGAGGACCCACCACTCCCTACATCTTTATTAAAGTAAAATTCACAAAGCATGTATCTCAGAGTCCTTCCAAACTAGTGCCCCTATTCTGTTCTTCTCAAGACGTTACTGTTTTGTCGTTGTATCATAAGCTGAAGTAAAAGTCAGCTGCTAGGGCCGCAGACATGATTGTGAGAATCAGCCGACAGCCAGCTCTTCTTATAGTGTAGGATTATGGAAAAGAGGATTTGGCTCACATTGCTGCCAACTCCCCATGCACACCGTGTGTCCTGAGCACTGCCCAGGGCTGGGCCACAGAACTTGATTCTCAGAGAAGGCAACAGCCTTGACACACAGGCCAGCCAGGGAGGTGGCTGTGTCTCTCCATCTACGTTTATACAAGTATAGTCAGTAGGAAACCAATGTGATGGTCACATTGATCTTGGTGGCATCCCAGATCCACTGAAGCGGAGTCCCATCAAAGAGGGAAGGCAGCAGCTGGCCTGTGGTGGCGCACCTGGGAGGCAGAGGTGGCAGATCTCTGTGAATTCGAGGCCAGCCTAGTCTACAGAGCGAGTTCCAGGACAATCAGAGCTACATGAAGAAACCCTGTCTTGAAAAAAAAAAAAAATAGGGAAGGCAATGAGGTGTGCTAGGATCTCAGAAGCAGCATTCTAAAATTACATTCACTTCCATCCCTGGTGGGTTTGCTACATGTTTTCCCTAAAATATATAAATCAATAAAATTGTCTATAAACAAATTTCTAAGTAAGGACTTTCCATGGAGACCAAGGCTAGGGAGACGGTGGGAAAATGAACTCAGAGCATCCCAACCCCAAACACCGAAAGGAACTTTGATGTCTCAGCCAAGCCCCAAACAATCCAGGCCACTGGGAAGGACAGCAGAGTGCATGGGAAGCTTCGGAAGGCCTAATAGTTGTGGCGGTGAACCAGGCAGGTGCACACTGCTTTGTAACCAAAACTAGAACCCAAAACACTGCCACCCATGTTTTGGAAGCCCTGACACCTGGGTAAGTGTAAAGGCAGCTGGGACGCTGGCTACGGGGCAAATACACAGTGGGTAGCAGCCCAAGGCAAAGCCTGGCTTCCTGCGGGGGCATCTGCCCAGGCCTGGTGTTTGCCTCAAGCGCTGGGTCGGCCCGGGACCCCATGCAGGTGAGCTCCCTTGGGAAGCCTCATGGGGGAAATGCCAGACACGGTGGACCTCCCAGAGAAGTTGGAATGAGTGTCCAGGGACCCCCTAAGCACTAGAAAAGAGAAAGTTCAGAACTGCCCACAAGGTCTTGACTTTACCTTCCCTTCAACTTGCAAAGATGCAAACAGCATCAGAAAAACAGGATGGTGTGCTGGGGGAAAGACGCCTTCAAAATCACAGCTAACTACCTTGTTTGGATGGCACTTTCTAAGTAGAGACTTCCATCACAGCCCTCTTTCCCTGCCTCCCCCCCCCCCCCACCTTTCTAGTTTTATTCCCTCCTCAGCACCGATTGCCTACATGTAAGGCCTGTCTTTCTCTTTCCATTTCAACCTGAGACCCACAAAAGCATAGATTCTCTGCCATATGGGAAAAAGAAGCTGTCCTACTCAGAGAACAATATTTAGTTAATGATCCCACAGTGCACCACACAGAGTGTGTCAAGCCGAGAATATTTGGAAAAGCCCAGGAAGACGAAAAGACACAAAGACATCAATATCCTTGAATACCCATATGTGCTCTAAAGATCCACTCATCACTTCAAAAAGATTCAGCAAGCATTGAATGAATGGCAAACTCCAGACGAATGTGTGCATCCCTGCTCATGGTCCCTGCCTTCACATTAAATAGGACTACCATTCCTCGGAAAGGGTGGGTAGATTTTCAAAGACCACGCAGTTGGGCAACACAACCTCCAACCAAATTTGGGGAGCCAAATTCCATGTCTTTCCACATAACTCATTTGCCTTCCAGAAGAAAAGATGGGACTTTGATCTGGTAGCATAGGTCTGTAATCCCAGCAACTCAGGTGGCCAAGTCAAGAGGATCACAAGTTCAAGGCCTGCCAGGGCTACAGAGTAAGCTCAAGTTCGGACTAGATAACTTAACAACACTCTGTCTTTATCTCAAAACATTTTTTAATTGGGGGAACAAGGTCTTGAGAATATAGCTCAGTGATGGAGCATTTGTCTAACATGCACAAGGTCCTAGATTCACTCTAATACTAACAACACAGAGGAGGGAGAGATAAACAAGCACCCTAGGGAAGGCCACTCTGAGAGAAGAGCCAGGCTGCAGGCTGACCCTCCACTCTATCATCCTTAGACTCAGTGAAAGACAGGTAAGTAGCAGATGGAAGAGTGGGGAAGGTCATCTGCCTGGCACCTGATGCCTGGAATACGCCCAGGAGACTATCAGTAGTAACAGCACCTTCACTGATATGAACAGGGTGACCGGGACTCATTCCAACAGGACTGAGAACCAGGGGAAGCCTCCTGCAAAGGAGTATCAGTGTGGTGTTTGTTCAACAGCTCCAGTTCCCAGGTGTCTCCAGAAGTGCAGAGTAAGCCTTCCACAGTAGAAAACAGCAATTGGGAGAAGGAAGCAGGAATCAGACCCTTCTCATCATGAATCAGTAGTGCTCACCAAAGCAAGTCCATTCCCTCCCACAGGTGGAGAGAGTGGCATGGCAAGAGATCTCATGGCTCATCCAAAACCAGACCAAGCAAAGCTGAGAATCAAATCTAACCCCCATGTCTCCTGTTCCAGCTCCTGCCTAGTGTTCTTGGAGAAGGGAATGTGCCCATCCCTCTTAGACCCACCACCATCATTTTTCAGATACAAAGTTGGGCTCCTTTTGCCCCATTTGGTTGAAATAATCCTGAGGTTTGACAAACATGGGGTCTGTTCACGCTGGTGAAAGATAGCCGAACCCAATGCGGGGTAAAGATTTCTGAAGCACAAACAAGTTGGTGAGGCATGTCTGTGGTGACAGTCACCAAAGCCTGTCATTGCTGAGATGTAGAAGGTGACGGGGGAAGGCAATTTGGGTAAGTGGGAAAATCCCTGCCAGGTTAGACTTAACATAGAAGCATTGACCATAAATGGATAATGAACAAAGATTTATTTTCATAAAGTACATTTTAATGGTCATTTAAAGTAAAAAAAATACTATGTAATATAACTATGGACCAATTTACATAGTTGGTTACCTCTTTTTTTTCTCTACAAAGCCTTCTATGATTGTTGCTATTATTTACCTGCTTTTCACATGTAGAAACTGAGTCTTTGAGATCATTATTACCAAAGACAAAGTAACTAGTAATGCAGATCTGAAAAATGAATTCAGTATCATCTTATACCAGAGCCATGAGCCATGACATCCATCAATGTTCAACATCTAATGATCAATGAGTCTCACAATCCATGTTGACAGGAATACCCTATCTATTCTAACTCAAGCTGGACGCATGGCAGAGAAGAGTCTTGTGTTCACCTGTTCCCTGCAGAAGCAGAGCTTAGGCATCCTACTGTGCAGTCTCTACCCAGAGACATAAAGGGCACCACCACCCTCACTGCTGCATGCAGAATTCTGGGCATTGCCTCATTATACCCTCCAGGCCAGTTTGGTTGTCAAGCCAACTCGGAATCAGCCTCTTGAGTAGAAGAAACCAATCTGTCGTGATGACTCATCATTTGAGAGTAGCTGAGATGGTGCACCTTCCAGGCTCTTCTCTCTGAGAACATTGGCAAAGTCTTTCAGAAGATAGGACAGCTTTCCTGCTTGCTCAGCCTGGCTTGAAATGAAGCATGGACAGGAAAAATAAAATCAAAGGAGCCCTTGCCAACCTGAGAAGATGACTTGAAAAGATGCTTCTGTCACTAGTTGAGGAAACGGAGTCGTATGGAAAGAACTGTGTGAACTCTTTCATTCTTCCCTCGTCCTGATTTCAGGCTTGCTTGTTTGTCTATGTCCTACCAGAGTCCACAAACTGCGTTTTGTTTATCTATGTCCTACCAGAGTCCACAAACTGCATTTTGTTTGTTTTGCTCTATGTCCCCATATCTTATAGAACCAAGTGAGATGTTAATGAAAAATGAAACTGACTTAGTTTGACCACTTCTTTGCTCCCTTCCCCTGGCTACTCTTCCTTCGTTTTCATGGACGTTCATGGCTCTGATACTCAGATCCAGCAATCAGTTACCCTCTGTTGCCTCTTCCTGACTCCCCTCCACCTGAATTGTGCTAGATGAGAGTGTGGACACAACCTTGAACCCATCTGAGATCCAAGACCTGGCCCTGAGCTTCCTGCACTACCGTGCAAGTTGCTATTGTATGAAGTGTTTAGTATTTCGGGGTAAAACTCCTGACCACACGGCCAGAACCTCACCTCAGGGGACCCAGGACTGGTATTAAAAATGACAAAACCTATTTTTAATATTATTATTAGTAATGTTATCCAAACTGTCAAGGGCTAAGGGTTCCTGTAGCCTGCAATGAGTAGTGGTAGGAGGCTTCCAGGAAGACAGGCATGCATGAGAATCTGACACTTCTGTCTAATGCCTTGCAGCCACCATAGATACAGGAATGCAAGGATTCTACACATCTGCTCATTAAAACACCCTAGTTACTAAACCAGGGAACAGCCAACCATTTGCAGTTAACAAGAACCAAAAGTATGCGTGGAATTAAAACATGCCAATCTGGCTGTTCAAATGGATAGCTCATTACACTCCACCCAGACAAAACAAAAAATTCTAAAGAAGACAAAGAGAGACAATGACGTTTATTAATTTTTCACTCTATGCCAGGCACTGGTAGCAGCTTCACTCCTGTAATTTCAATTTATTTTCACACTGTCTCTTGAGATCAATAGTATTCCTGTTTTCAGTAGAGGAAGAACTAAATGATTTGGTCTAAGCAGGACTAGTGAATGGGCATGCTGGGACTAGAGTCTGGCTCTGCAAATCCTGCTCCTCTCCTTTCTCTGCAGTGGGCTTCATTGCAAACCACGTGAAGAGTGGGCTGGTTCAACCAAGAATCACATGCTTAGGTTCCTATGACATCTCAAACAATTGGGCCTCCAGCTCCTCCTGCACTGCCAAGGCTCCTCCCAACCCCCAAAGTTGACCCCGTGTCCCATCCTCAGGAAGCCCTTCTCTTCCATGATGTCATCTTCACAGGGGCCTTCATTCTGTCCCTCACCTAGTCTCTGACGCATTTTCTCCTGACAGCCCTTTTCAAACTGGATGGCAGCTGTCATGGACTCAAGCCCCTGAGCTGTTTCTTTTCCAACAGGCAACCCCAGCTGTCCCTCATGAGACAAAAATGCCCTACTCCTCTACCAATGGAAGTCAAGTCACCTAAACTGCTGGCAAAGGAGGAGAATGTTTTATTTTTAATAAACCTGTGCAACACGTTGCTAAATGTCACTCATTTCTCCACCATGATCTTTATGTTAGGCTAAACTAAGTTCTGCAGTCTTTTTTCTGTGGGCCTCTTAGGAACACTACAGTGCACCAGGGACCACCTTCTGCATCATATGTCAATAGCCCCCAAAACAGTCAGATTTGACCAGACATAGGACCATCTGTGGAGCTTGTTAAAATGCAGGTCATGTTCAGTCAACCTGGGCCTGGGTCTGAGAGTCTTCACTTCTTTTTTTTTTTCAAGATTTATTTATTTATTATGTATACAGTGTTCTGTTTGTATGTATGTCTGCACACCAGAAGAGGGCACCAGATCTCATTATAGAGGGTTGTGAGCCACCATATGGTTGCTGGGAATTGAACTCAGGACCTCTGGAAGAGCAGTCAGTGCTCTTAACCTCTGAGCCATCCCTTCACTTCTAACAAGCTCCCACTGCATGTCCTAGGAATCACACTTTGAGTCCCAAAAGGCCAAAGGACATGACCAACTTTGAGAAGGAAAAATCAGCGCACATCCTAAGAGTGCACTGGAAAGCCCTGGATGACTCTGAAACTGCATGCTGCAGAATTCAATATCCAATCCTGCTGGTTTACTTCAGCCTTTTTTTTTGGAATCTAGGGGAACAATTTTATTAGAGTTTTAAACAAAAAGAAAAATCCTAGCTAGAGTGGTAAGTTAAAAAAAAAAAATCTCGGCATTTGTGCAGAGGACGAAGATGAAGAAAAGAAAAAGAAAGACATGTTCTTTGAGCTAAGCGAGCACAAAGAGCAGCCACAGATGGACAAGCAGCCACATGGTGGGGAGGGAGCTTTAAAGGAAGAATGAAGCCCACAGTGTTAGGAAAAGCATGCCTAGAAAAGAGATAGAAGGAAGAAAAGAACAAGTTACAAGTTCCTGAGTAATCGAGAAAAGCAGGCACTTATGTTCAGGGCTGCTGCTCTGTAAGCAGCTAGTCCAGCAATCTCATGAGAAGAAAAAAAGTGCTATCTGCACGATGTTCAGGACCACTGAAGCATAGACACTGATGTTTGTAAGCAGGAAGGATTGCCTGAGGTAGAGGATCAGATGGGTAGTGAAATTTGCCCACTTCACACACAGGATAGAAAAGAGCTGGGCTGCAGGATCACTGCTTGCCCTAAGCAGGCCACCAGCAAGATGCAAAGTTTCATGCACAGGAGGAAACCCTCAGATCTGAAATTATAACTCAGTTTCACAGGCCTTATTTGACTTCATTTTGATCCCAGCTCCTTGTAAAACCCTTAGTTAGTGAGAGCTAGTATGTGTCCACACACACACACACACACACACACACACACACACACACACACACACACACATCCCTCTCAGACATCAGCTCAGGCATGTGCTGCTAGCACTGTTATGTCCAAAAGCATAAATCACCACATCATTACCAACTGGCCGTGGGCTGAACAGATCAAACTGCATCAAACAAATGAAGCCAGGCCCAGAACATCACGCCCTTGGGCAGGAACTCAGTGCCCACTAGACAGAGCCTCTCTTGGCACAGACATGCCTTTTCATACTCTCCCTCTAGTCTAGCACAGGCTTGGCACACATGAGTCACTAAGTAAAGGGCTACTGAACAGGAAGAGAAAGCCAGGCCTGGGCATAACGTCTCAAAGCCAGGAGGAGATGGTCCACGCTGCTGGGACTTTCCTTCTCTGTTCACAAGTCAAAGCTTTCCTAGGGGACAGTTTGAGGCTTGCTCTCAGCTTGACACTTTATCTTCTGGCCAGATGGAAGATTGGGGACCATCTAGATGCAGGTATTTGATTTGGCAGGCAGGGCATTTAAAAATAAAGGCATGAATTTGCTTGGGAATTGAATCCCTATTGTCCACACCTGCTCCATTCCAGCCCCCTGCTAAAGACCCAGGAACAGGCATTAGGGCTCTAATAAAAAAACAAGCCACCCTTCCCACAAACCTGCTCTTCCCAAGTTTTCCATCTCAGTAAAGGGCCCCATCTCCTCCCTCCCATTCCTGTCCAGCAGAGATGACAGGATACAATAAGATGTTACTCTTTTATCTTTTCTTTCTTTCACAGCTAGACTCTACCATAAATCCTACCAGCTTCACATGTTAAACAGACCCTATCTCCCAGCCCTTCTTCTGGCTTGTCTTCTGACCCAAGTCCAAGAGTGCAAGTCCAGAGGTTACATGGAGCACATGTCTCCCTGCTGTAAGCCTCCAACATTTTCATTAGGTGGCTGCTGCCTCTGGACCCCTTCCTGCTCAGTGACACTCACCCTCCATTCATCCATTTCGCTTCAATAGGCCCTAGCCACACTGGTCCAACCTTCCATCTCCCTCATTTGCCTAATGCAGCCCCTATTATTTCCTCCATCATTGGTGTAAGGTGTTTCAGGAGCAGTGGCCTCTCTCCTACCAGCCCTTCCCTGTGTCAGGCATCCATTAAGCATGCGCTGAGTCCAACACTCTTACCGACAACCCTGAGAACATGGCCGTTAATGTTGCCACTTTTCAGACGAGGTAACTGAGGAACAGAGAGACTAGATGACCTGCTTAAAGCCACGCAGCTGGAAAGTACCTGAGCTGGATTGCAGTGTAGACAGTCTAACCCAGAGTGACTCTATGCCTCTGCCATGATGCCTTTTACAGTTCATGTCTTGAACAGAAGCCTTCTCACTTTCGAGGACTCAAATAGCCTCCAGAGGGATTTTTTTCTGACCACTCTTTGTCTCAGCTATTACCAGTGTCTAAAATTAGCCTCTTTGCTTATTTGCGTACATTTTTCTATTCCAAACATGCAACCTGAGGATATACGCTCCCTGGAGGCAGCTTCCTGCAGTCTCTACATCCCAAGAATTAACAGCCGTGCCTGGCACAAAGACCTACCCAACAACTATTAAACCACCTACTGCATAAGTTGTGCTACAGCCTGACTGCCTGAGTTTGTAGTCCTCTATAAGGTCCAATCCTGAGGCATAGTTTATGGCAAGCCAAAGCCTGTATGACAAATCCCTGCTTAAGAAGACCTCAGCCCACCTCCCAGCCTTGTCCCCAAGTCCTGAACCTCCTCATCACATGCTTGCATGCAGTCCTGAGCTGTTCTTCCCTGAAACATGCTGAGCATGCACCTTTGCTGCCCATGCTTTGTTCAAGCCCTTCCCTTCACCTTCCTGCCATCTTCCACTTCCCCGGCTAACAAATGCGTGCACGTGTATCACAGTCCAAATGTGGTTGTCCCAGAAGAGAGGATCCCTCTGCCATTGTGCCCCTATCCTCTGAAGCCACTTTCCATCATAGTAATGGAAAGACTGTGGGCTTCAGAGTCAGACACCCTAACCTAGAGTCCTGATTCTTCTACTGCATTTCTGGGCCTCTCTGGGTCTCCCTTTTTGAATATGAAATTAAATCATAACACTTCACTGTTGGGGAGGTGCAGCACAGATGGAGAGAAACATGGGAACTCATGGCGTCACTGCAACATGCATTTTGATGAGACATGCAGAAGAAGATGAGTGTTCCATGTGTTTCATGACTGTGGGAACCCTTTCACAGCACTCTTGTATTTCACCATGGCTGACACGACACACAAACCCCAGCAACCATGCACCACAGTGGGTGCAGCGTGCCTTAGACTCTAGTTCCAGGGCCCTCCAGGACCCAGGAAGCCCAGCCCTGTGGTTTTTGTCCTATTATCAACAAAAGGGAAATGGGGGGGGTGGGCTGGCTAATTTTTATGTCAATTTGACACAGGCTAGGGTCATTTTGGAAGAGGGAAACCCAAATGAGAAAATATGCACCAGTCTATGATTGATATGGGTAGGCCCATCCCACAGAGGGTGGCACCACTTCTGGGCCAGTGATCCTGGATGGTATAGGAAAGCATGCTGAGCAAACCATGAAGAACAAGCTGGTAAGCAGCACTCCTCCATGGCCTCTGTATCTTCCCCTGCCTCCAGGTTCCTGCCCTGCTTGAGTTCCTACCCTAATTCCCCTCAGTAATGGACTGTGATAGAGAACTGTAAACTGAAATAAACCCTTTCCTCCCCAGGTTACTTTTGGTTGTGGTGTTCTAGCAGAGCAACAGACACCCTAACTAAGCCAGAGAGGTTTGTCATCCACACACAGGCTGGCCTGTGAAATAAGACAAAGACAATCGCATGGCCAGCACCTTTAACTTTATGTTGGGAAAATCAACTTAGAACAAAAAAGGCTGGGGAAAAATAGCTCTGGTCATGGGGAGCAACCAGGACATGGGGACCTCCAGGGCCTCTAATCCAGAGTTTCTCTGCCTTCCTAATGCTGTGACGCTTTAATACAGTTCGTCGTGTATTATGTGGTCGTGACTCCAGCTATAACATTAGCTTCAGTGCTGCGTCACAACTGTAATTTTGCTACTGTTATGAATCATAAATACCTGCATTTTCCGACAGTCTTAAGTAGCCCCTGTGAAAGGGTCATTCAACCCCCCAAAGGAGTTTCAACCCACAGGTTGAGAACCACGGCTCTAATCGAAACATTGGGATCAACTTTGTTCTTTAAAGCATCTTTTTTTCATTTTTCATGTGTGTATGTGCCGTGCGTGTGCATGTTTTACATGTGTGTGGGCACATATGTGAGTTAACATGAAGACTTGAGGTTGATGGTGAGAATCGTCCTCCACCCCTCTTCCACTTTATGCATCGAGACACGGTCTGTCGATCAAACCAGAGGTTGATGCTATGGCTCGTCTGGCTAGCCAGCTTGACCTGGGTGTCTTCCGTGTCCTCCTTCCCAGCCTGAAAGTACAGGTAGGCTATCACACCCTCCTGGCATTCACACGGGGATCCAAACTCCAGTCCTAACTCTTCCAGGGCAAGCTCTTTAAGCAGCTGAGTAAGCCGTCTCTCTGGCCCCAACTTCGTTAGCTTTTAAAGTTCTATCAAAATGCATTAGTGTGCATTCGTGAACCAGAAAAGCTGAGGGAATGGCCAGTATGAAAGGCCTGAGGTCGGACACAGTGGGGGGGGGGGGGGG